>WURV02182109.1:2100-13166 GCA_011762755.2 Epimenia babai
CTTGTTTCTTGTTGAAGTATCGTCATCTTGTTTCTTGTTGAAGTATCGTCATCTTGTTTCTTGTTGAAGTATCGTCACCTTGTTCCTTGTTGAAATATCAACCTTTCTTTCGATCATGATTCCAATGATTTCTTTATTGTCCGCATTACGCTACACCTCCCTTTTCACTCAGACGCACTCATGCTGTTCATCTTACGCAACAGCCCACAGATCATCCACATTATTCAACAATACTTCATCCCCACATTCCCGAATGACCCCGCAGCTGGCTGTTTACACCGCTACCATCCGCACCTCCTCATTTAATCTAATACCCGTGCCCGCACCGGGTTAACCGCGCGTCCCGATTGTACTCATTCAAACCACCGATATTTGTCTTGACTCGTCAAGCGAAATCGCAGCACCCCCGACGTCGCTCGCTATTGATTTTCACCCTCCATCCCCCCCCCCCTCACTACGCCAAACAAAGCCAACCAGTGTCACGCTCACGTATACCATTCTGTTTGACTGGAAAATAGAACCTTATTACCGGCCGCGTCTGGGAGCTGTGTTTTTTTATTGAGCTAGTGCTGAAATTGGCAAGTCAACGCTTCTCCAGAATTCGGTCAGAGATATTAATGAGGTTACAAGTCTCCAGTGGGCGCGTCTTCGTCCGTCTTCAGCGGGGGCAAATCTACCGCGCCTGCTCAGAATCAGGTTCCCCAATTAGTAACTCCGTCACCTGGATGCCTGATACATCAAAATCGTAGCAAAATCTCATTGTTGCAGACACTCCCAATCCACATTCCTATTGGTTTCACTTGACCTAGAATAGTGTGATTCACCTTTGCTTCCAAAAATGGATTATTCACTGGTTAATGTCAGAACATGGTACACCGTTGTAGCAGACGAAAAACTTTAACCTGCTTCGCACATTTAACCACGGCTTTCGATCTGTATGTATGTATGTATTTATAGGCTGAATACCGAAGTAATCATTGTGATAGGCCATTCTTGGCCCTTTACAAAGCTAGCCTATCAATGTGGTTAACATGACAATCTGATTAGCCTCATTTATAAGGGGTGGGGAAAAACACCTAGTGTGAAAAACTCACCGAGTCTGGGCAGACAATTGACCACACCACTGGTTCCAGATGTCTACATATGAACTACATATGTCGCACACTCCGCTAAGTCTATGATAGGTCCATGTTTATTTCCAATGAGATGACGACATAGCGAGGAGGTAAGCAACAGAGAGAGCACATATAGAGCATCTGAAGCATAGCAAACGTCAGAGGGAAAAAGCCCAACAGAACCACACTGCAAGGGCTCCCCAGACCCCCATGGGCAACGGGGTTTAAGGCGTTTTCAGCCCGAAAAATGCCACAGTTAGTATACTGGTTAGAGCGGGATTTCAACCAGGTGCCCCCGTTTAATTGACTAGATGAAAGTTACTAAAAACATCATATTCACACAGATTGAGGCCAACAATCCTGGTGCTGTTATGAGCGGCTACTTACTGGTCAGCACTGACCACTGCAAGTCGTGGAATCGTCGCTGGACCGTCGTCCATGAGTCCTTCGTTCTCTACTTGTATAAAGCCCATCAAGTGCGTTGTATGTTACAGATTTTATTACAAGCGGTTTTTAATTTTAACAATAAACTAGATTATTAAGTGGTGTTATACATAGTGACAGTAACTTCCCCCTTAATAACATTAACTTTCAACCGGGCTCACTATTACATTAACATTTTACAGTGCTCTTCATTGCATTAACATTTAACAGTGTTGTTTATTACATTAACCCTTTGTACTCTGTTGTCAACGAATTGTATTGCTGGAGTAATGCGACGTACAGTTGCCAGTGTGGTAGGGGTTAAGATTTTACAGCGCTCTATCACATTGAGACTAATGTAATAACATTAACATTTTACAGGATTCTTTATTACATTAACATTTTACAGTGTTCATTATAACATTAAGATTCAACAGTGTTCTCTATGACATTAACATTTAACATTGCACATTATAAAAAGGTTAAGTGCAATATTTATAGACCGCAAGTATCGTCCAATAAAGGCTCTCAGACGCGGTTTGGAATGAAATGATTTGGCAGTTATTCAGCGCATATACAATACCTTCGACACTCGCATATCACCACGCCAAGAATTATATCGAGTATCTACCCATTTTAGAGACGGGTTTACTCCAGCAATCGGGGATAAATGACTTGCTAAAGATCATCGCAGAAAAGTCGACTGGTGGGTGGTTTTGAACCCACGACCTTTCGGTTACGAGTCTGGTATTCCTACCATTCAACTAACTGCTTCGCCTTATTACATTAACATGTAAAGTTCTTAATATTATTCATTGATATTCAGCAGTGGTCTCTTACATTGACACGAACATTACGAACTGTTTATTACGTCAACAGTTCGCATTATTACGTTAACAATATACATTATTACATTATCAGTATTTATTATTACATTAACAGTAGTTATTATTACATTAACGATATTCATTATTCCATTATCAGTATTCATTATTACATTAACAGTATTCATTATTACATCCACATTAGTCACTATTACATTAACAGTATTCACTATTACATCAACAGTGACATTAAGAGCAGTCCACTATTGTGTATGTCGAATCAGGAAACACTCATCATAAACATTGTCATAAAAATACAAACTTCCTCACCAACCAGGATGTCTGCGCCCTGACGTCACTGGCGTTGCCTGGATACCAAGTCGGCGACGTCCCAGATAATGCCGAGACATTCCGGCTCTATCACCAGAATTCAGCCGTCAAGGCTGCCGAGATGTACTTCACAGTTAAAACCGCCGCTCTCTGTCAAAGGTACCGAATTCATCGAGAGACATCCATTCCCGGATTTTAGCACATTATCCCGTTATCCTCTACATAAAGCCTGTAAATCCGTCTCTAATATCGAATTTTCATTTTACTCAAGCTTCTTCAATTACCCGTAGATGGCCTTGTTTCGGTTATCAATCAGAAAATTACCGTACAAACGTACAACTTAACGTGAGTAAATTCAACGTCTGCGACTCATCTCGAGTGGTGCCGTGGTTGGAAACATGGCTTTTCAGGTGTCAGCCTGCAAAGCAGGGATTTGGTCCAGACAAAGCATGGATTTAACCCAGATGAAGCAGGGATTTGATCTAGACAGAGCAGGGATTTGAGCAAAGCAGGGATTTAATTCAGATGAAGCAGGGATTTAATCCAGACAGAGCAGGGATTTGATCCAGATGAAGCAGGGATTTGATCCAGACGGAGCAGGGATTTGATCCAGACGGAGCAGGGATTTGATCCAGACGGAGCAGGGATTTGATCCAGACAGCAGAGATTTGATCCAGACAGCAGGGATTTCATCCAGAAGGAGCAATAATCCAGACGAAGCAGGGTATTGATTCACGCCTTCCACCACAGGATATTACCATAAGATAATTTTTGTACCTATATTACTCACAAAAGTCTGATTCATTTTATAAATGCAACTATTTGACAGGAAGTCATGCGGAAAAAAATTTCCCTATGTGCTTGACTCAGACGACTTTCCTCTAACTGTACGTGTCGTCTTTACCTGTTCATTGCACCCGGCAAAACACTTGATATTAGAAAATTCATCAGACGTTCATGCCAGTCAAATAGGTGTTGAGGTGTTTTATTCCTCAAAATTTCCTTTATTCAAAAAAGATTCACTAAAACGGTATGAATGATATCTCCAGACTAGATGTTAGTACTTCTCAACATTGTTTTTTCGGGACACTGGCCATTACTGCCTTAACCATCGAACTGCTGAATTCGGAAGATATAAAGTAGGAGAAAGATATAAAGTAGGTGGGAGATATAAAGTAGGTGGGAGATATAAAATAGGAGAAAGATAAAAAATAGGAGGAAGATATAAAATAGGAGGAAGATATAAAATAGGAGGAAGATATAAAGTAGGAGGAAGATATAAAATAGGAGGAAGATATAAAGTAGGAGGATATAAAGTAGGAGAAAGATATAAAGTAGGAGGATATAAAGTAGGAGGAAGATATAAAGTAGGAGGAAGATATAAAGTAGGAGGAAGATATAAAGTAGGTGGAAGATATAAAGTAGGGGAAAGATTTAGTTAATTGTTAGTTAGTTGATTGATTAATTGCTTTGTTGGTTGGTTGGTTTGTTATTCAGTTGTTTAGTTGGTTGTGTAGTTGGTTGGTTACTTAGTTACAAATGGGCTGATTATTAACGTAGTCATTGTGATGGCCAGTTTTGGTTCTTTACAAAGCTGGCTTATATCATTGTGATGGTCAGTTTTGGTCCTTTACAAAGCTGGCCTATGTCATTGTGATGGTCAGTTTTGGTTCTTTACGAAGCTGGCCTATGTCATTGTGATGGCCAGTTTCGGTCCTTTACGAAGCTGGCCTGTCAGTCATTGTGATGGCCAGTTTCGCTCCTTTACAAAGCTGGCCTGTCAGTCATTGTGATGGCCAGTTTCGGTCCTTTACAAAGCTGGCCTATGTGGTTAACACCACAGTGCATGACCTCGGTTATAAGGGAGCGGGGATATCCGTAGTAAAAACCACTATGTCAGGGTAGACAATCGGGCTTAATGTCACTCGCACCGAGTGTTCCAAAAAGCCGCAGACAGCCTATATATGTGGGCACATGATGACATCTAAGTCTTCAGTTGTGGCAGGATGAGATAGATACAACAAGACGATGAGACGGCGGAGAGGTAAACGCCATTGAAAACATAATTGTTTGTGTATTTTAGATGGATACAAGTCTTGCAGAAGGTCGTGCACGCTGAATTACCCAGTCCAGAACCGAAACGAGACACGAAGCAAGAACGCCTCAGTTCGGGATCGGAAAGTTCCACTGGCTCCGGTGATTTGAAGTCAACGTGATGTCATATGCTGTTTTCAAACAAATTCACAATTATCGTTACACGACTAGACGTAGGAAAATTCCACTCCTATTGTCAAGGAATCGCGATACTGTCAACGAAATCTAACCATGTTGACCTCATATTTTATGGGGAATTTCCACATTATTTAGTAACAATGGATTTTTCCCGCAATTAAATGTACTAATCGGAAGATTTGCATACAGTCATTGAATACTTAATGGTAATGTCTGGAAAAATTCCGAAATTGTGCATCCCATATCAGTATTGTAGATTAAATGAGCCATCCTGAATAAATTAATAAAATCAAAGTTATTAACTGGGACAGAAATTTCCACCTCGTTTATATTTCGCTAATTCATAGCATACTATAAATGCGATGTTAAATCCTCTAATCATCAAATAAATTGATCGCTGTAAATTTTTACGATATCTTTAATTTCACAAATTTTGAAACATCATCGCGAAATTAGAAACTATAGTTAGAACTGTTACAATTTGCGTAGAACCAAAAAATTTCGCTTTAATGTCGCGTACCAAATTTTTATACAGATGTATATTTTTGTTCTACTCGTAGTATTGATTAGATCTCGGCTCAGCCAATCGAATTTACGGTCTGTATCGCTATAGATATCGTTCATGTTGTTATCCATCGGCAGCTGTTAGGGTCGTTCAAATTAACCGTTCTTGTTATGTTGTTGAGTGTTCCCAGCGCTCCGTTTTACGGATTTGTGGATCAGGTCATTCGGGTGTGCGTTCGTCAAAAAGATCGTTACAAAAACATCTCTCGTATCGCGAGTCTTAACTAGAAATTAAGTGCACAACTACGCGGGGTTAACCCTTCGCACTCTGTCGTCGCAGAAATATATCGCCGTAGTAACGTGACGTACAGATATCAGTGTGTTAAGGGTTAATCAAGCGTAAACAGAAATTATCGCTGCGTTTACACATAGAGTGATGATGTCATCGGTTCTCGATGTGATTACAGATTGTGAAAATGACAGATCTCTTCCCGACGTTTAACTATGTTACAGATAAACATAGAGAGTATTTTATTGTTAACAAAGCTCATGTGAATGTAGTTTGTATTCCCTGGTTAGTAACAAGTCGTTAGTGGTATTCTTTTTTTATAGCAGTGTTCCCTTTTTTATCATTTCTATTGTCATCTCACAATATCATTAATAATTGGTGTCCTGATTTTATATCGATTTTAAATACATTTTATCAGTTTCAATATTACGATACATGCTCGCTGCTATAAGCAGCTATTTTAATTATTAGCGAATCAAGAATTCAAGATCCCCCAATCAAAACCTTGTGATGTGAACAGGGTGACCATTTGGATCCAGGGCCCAGCTCTATTATCAAGACATTTTTTATGTGTATATATATATATATATAGAGTCGTCATAGACAAAGAATACACTATATTAACAATCCACGACTCGAATAGCGGGAAATTAATTTGGGGAAATGTAAATAGAAGAGATATGATTCACGTGTTCAAGATTGTTCAAAGTATAGATAATAAAGAGTTAGAGATTTTTTGGGTACAACGGTAGAGACAGTAGGGGTAATAGTAGGACCTTACATAAACGCAGAGTTAGTAGAGTAATCGGAGAGAATGTGTTCTCAGACTGGGTAGTGAAAAGATAGAATGCGCTTCCGGAAAGTGGAGTATCAGCGAAATCAATAAACTCGTTCAAGAATGCGTTGGAGAAACATTGGGAAAACAGCCAAATTAACTATGACATAGAGGGCGCCGAGACGCCTGACCAGATACGCGTGAAGTACCTCTTCCTGTGTATTGAGAGGGACAGAAAAGCCACGGCTAGAAAGTTCATCATATATACCTACGTAAAAGTATTCGTCAACGTGTTATAGTGATCTTTTTAAGGGGAGGTTATCGTGCACATCGAGTATGTACTCGCTTACCGGCCGCTAGTGCTGTTAGAAAGGTTGAAATAGTTGGGATTTGCCAGGGTTTCAAAATAAACGGATTTATTACATCGCCACTGATAATATCTAGGGTTGATCCTCCATTAGCGATGTATGGTGGTAAGTCGTCTTTAGTTAGTTTCAGCTAGCAACCATTTTTGTCGTTTGCGTTAAAGGGGTTTAGCATAAGTTATTTATAACCCTATACGCAGAAGTACGACTTAAGCTCGTTCCACACATCTGTAACGACCACGGTTTCGCGTCGTCCATTCTAGTCAGTAAAGGGAGGTAAATATGTATTGATCGCAGGCTTTGTATTTCTACTGTAAGATGTAAACAATAATTGATTATAGCTGAATTGTAGATATATTATAGATATTTATATGAATTTGTAAATATTGAAATAAATAAAGATATGTTACTGTAAATCTGAATAAAACGTCTTTTATAAATTTATGCTTTCTTGCGTCTTTTTTGCTGTGCTAAAATCACGTAGATTGTCGATACTTGTTTTTGATTAGAATCTAACGGGAATAAATGAATCTATTTATATTATGCTCGGTTCGCATCTTTTCTGTACATTTCTCAGTATTTGTTGAACCACGGTGGCTACAACCCATTACGTTACTTTAATATTTCAAACACAGCAACACAGCCATTTAATATAGTATATCATTACTCGTCACAGCTATCTCTGTATATCGCTTACATGGTACAGATTTTAAATTGCCATGTGTTCTCAAAAGGGTGTTATATACCGAAATGGGCATAAGTAAGTCTGCTACTGTAGCTCAGTTGTAGAGCTCTAAACCCTTTATCTGTAGGTCGTGGGTTCGGGAGTCACCATGGAGAAGTTCTGATGACATAATTCAAAATGAGTCTCCAAATATAGATGTATAATTTATTATGACTGAAAAAATGTTTATTGATTTTTTGGCCCATATAATTATCGAAGATTTCACACGTAAGATTTTATTAGCAACGAAATATGGCTTAACCACTGCCATATTTTGTGACAACATGATGACGGTACGTCGTGAATTCTGTGATGTTGGTCTCATACTTTTGCTGAATAACTGCACAATACTTCATACACAAACCATCTGACCATCAGCGTTTCTTAAGACTGTCACCTATTGCGGTAGTCTTATTTTTCTTTAAATCAGGACGATTTGTGTAAAAATACGGGGAATTTAAGTTCGTATGATCAGCTCGAGTACGCTTAGAAAAATCCCAAACTCAATACGAGTTACTATTTTTTATCGCTAAAAGACGACAGACAATATTTTTCTTCATTCTATAAGTTTTGCGCCATTGTGCCAAATTTCTGCATCGCCACTGGACAAGGTACGTCAGCGACATCGTCACAAGCAAGATTTCACTTAAACCGAAAAAATATACATCGATCATACCAATTCAATCAGTCTGTTATAAAGATCTTTTGGCAAAAGGGGAACGTGTTCAGCAGCTCCGTATCTGACTGAATAAGTAGCGATTGGTACCTCAGTACAAGATGATTAGTTAGAAGAACACGAAGACTCATCAGTCGTAATTCGTTTTAATAAAAGCTCAGATTACACATAATGCTGATAACGTTACCTCGTTAGTACGCTACCCTGTAGCTACAATGTGGGAGTTTCAGATTTTCTAAACAATCGAAAAGTGGCGGTAATAGAAATCTTAAATAACTTGTCCGAATCCATTATATCCATGGGTACAGCCGTGTAATTTAGACATGCTATACAAATTCGATGTAAAGTTCAGTAAACGTACCATTTTTGTGCATGTGGATGTTAAAATATCCAAGTAAGAAGCATTAGTGTTTTATCAATTATTGAAATTTCCAATTATAAAATTTCATATGGCTCCTTGCAACATGAACTGCATTTTCGCCAGTCTAACTGAGATAATGGTCATAGGTTTCAGTGTTGTAATAAACAAATTTTCCGCTTTGGATAAATTTGGATTTGGCTTTGGAAATTTACACGCTCGTCAACTGTATCGTGTGAACGCAGCTTTTGTTATTGACCGGGCAAGTCGGCTGCTCTGCTTCACACTCAGTTTGTCAATCATCCGCTGCGCCAGCAAAGTCGCAGACGTCGCATTACAGGAATACCAATCAAACCACAATAATTTACAAATACAATATCTATCGGATTAAATACGTTTGAATTGTACATCTTACAAGGTTCGTATTTACGGTTTTATTATGATAATGGCCTCGGACTACTTATGCGTGCGCTATTTCTATTTGTTTTAAGTTGGCTCGCATATTTGCGCCGCCGGCTGCAGCATCAGCCGACCGTCACGCACCGTCACAAGCGACAGTATGTATGGCTGAAAATAAAAGAATATCATGACAAAATTTAACGCTTATTTTTTATATCGGATTGTTTCCATGTTTGCATACTATTATTATTATTATTAAGTATATATTATATTAGTAGTAGTATATATAATCTTAATGAGAGTGATACTAAAATACTGACCATACAACTTAACTTCACCGTGTACCAATATTTTAGCCATATAATATGTGTGCAATGTGTAATGTGTTCAAATAGGCTGGATGTAATCTATTGTCTAGGTCATTATTGGCCCTTTACAAAGATAGCCAATGTGTATGCATGTTGGGGATTCCCCCGAGGCCTGGGGCATTTATCATGGCCCTTTAAAAGGCTAGCATTTAGTTAACTGATGAGTTAGTCTCAGTTATAAAAGTGGGGAAAGCAAGTTACGAATAACCACCGTGTATGGGTAGACAGCTGACTGTGGTGCCTTCGCGCCACTGGTTCTAAACGTATACAGACAGCCAATACCAGTTAATCTGTGATTGTTGAACATTTCCAATGAGATATACGTCTGATTAAGTAAGTCCGGACTGTATTACACGGCTTGAGGGAAATGTCATAATCATAAATTCTTCATCCTAGTTTAACTTATTACGTTATATAATACATAGTTGTACAGGACTGAGAGCTCCTGGCTTGTATAAATATTATTCCAATGGTGCCTTACTCCTATATCATGACTGTTACCACACAGGGTTAATGGAGGTCGTAAGTATAGTGGTGGGAATTCAAATAAGGGTAGTAGTGACTAATGAAATATATTAATATTAGCCCATTTGCCCATATAACTGCAATGGTTCCTTTACAAACTCTTCTCATATGTCTCAGCTGACCACTGTGGTTACTGCACAATCTCGCTGTATATCACACTAACCATTATGGTTATTCCACATATCGCTATGGTAACTCTTTGAACTGTTATAGTTATCTCTCATATCACTATGGTTATTCCACATATCGCTATGGTAACTCATCGCAATATTATGGTTAATTCTCAAATCACTATGGTTATTCCACATATCGCTATGGTAACTCATCGCAATGCTAACTCATCGCAATGCTATGGTTAACTAAAATCACTATGCTCGCTACGCCTATCACCATGGTTACTGTATTAATCATAACAGTTATTTCACTAATTACTACCACTTCTCGTTTACCGCTTATTAGTTATTCGCACTGCTATAATTATACTACAAACCAGTTTTATTAGTCACCGCATTATACGAGTTACCTCTCAAATCTCTCCTTCCACTGTTTATATAAATCACTATGGCTACTGTATTAATCACTACGGTAACTCAGCACACTGCTACGGTTACTACATAGATCACCATGGTTACTTTATTACTCACTGCGGTAACTCAGCACACTGCTATGGTTACTACATAAATCACCATGGTTACTGTATTAATCGCTACGGTTCTTTCACAAATTACTAGGATTACTCGTTTGCCATTTACTGTTTTTACTTGAACTGCTCTAGTTACACCACAAATCACTACCTGGTTGTCTCATTTAAAAATGTTGTATTTTGTAACGCCGCCATTAAGCACTACGTTGATAGTGGATTTTGGCGGGATACAAATAACCATATATAACATTAAAAAATAGTTATACGGCTTTAATACACGCGATAGCCAACGTGCAATCTGAACGTAGACTCTGATATTTTAATCTATAGCAGTTCTTTGTTGGAAAATTGTTGTTACGGAGCATATAGACATAGAACGGTACAGCATTCCAGTATAATCTAAAAGTTTTAAATACAGTCAAACCTGCCCGTACGGCCACCTGTATTAAGCGGGCACCTGTCGTAACGGTCACTTCAAATTCCTCCCGACGAATTTTCAATGTATTTAGCACTGTA
>WURV02182120.1:0-13163 GCA_011762755.2 Epimenia babai
TATTAAGCGACCACCTGTCTTAAGCGACCGTTTTACGCTGGTCCCGCGGACGGTCGCTTAATACAGGTTTCACTGTAGTAAAAACGCATCTCATATTTATCGTAGCAAGACAGGATGCGCCAATGATGGGAATTTTGGTTCTTGCTGATTCACAATTTAAGGGCAAAACATTGTGCTATGTTCATAGAAGAGATGAATAAAGAGATAAATAAAAAACCAAAATAAGAAATAAATGAATAGATAAAGAAATGACTAAATAAATGAATGAATAAATGACTGCGTAAATGGTTACTGAGTGTAAACTCTCCATGCCTCATTCCCTTCTCACCTTGTCGTAGTTCACTAGTGACTCGAGGAACTTCATGTCACCAAGGAGACGCTTCGATGGGCCCCAGAAATCCTCAAGTTTCTTACCGCTGCCAGATGGATCGGCGATGCGGTCTGCCTTGACCCCCTTTAGCACGCAGATCGCTTCCATAACGATGCGGACGCCGGCTGGGGGTGATTTCATCGACTTTACCAGCGTTATGTCCTGCGTGAACAAACAGTCATTATGTTCTTGAAACACCAACATGAATAAAGTAGCATGTATACTTTGAATTTACCTTGCAATTCTTACTGAGGAGATAGTGAACAAACAAAATATGTATCGGTTGACATCCAACCTGTGAGAAAATTTCCAACGTAGCAGACGTATTGTTTCTACAGAAGGCATATTCAAGAACAGTGGCTTCTAAGTCACTCCCCGTCTACCGATCCATATATAATTTAATAAATATGGTTTAAATGATGAGTGGAAGACAGTTGTTACCTCGGGATTTGGAACCTCTGCTCCACTTAGAAAATCTCTGAGAGAACATGGCGTTAGATGCTATTAATATGAAGCAAGACACAGAGACATTGGATACATGAGTGTCTCTATGCGCAGCAATGTTTGGGTGACCCCGTCTGCTGGATGCATGTATGGATGTGCTTGATTTAAGATGACTCTAGTGACATAACTGTCAGCAACAGCATAAAAAAGTGGACAAATATGAAACTAGAGACTGTACTACAAACACGATTAAAAATCAAAGTGTACTCTCCAAATGGATACCACGTAATAATGTTAGAAAATATTTGGAAGAGAGAAAGGCTAAAATGTCATGAAGGAACAGCAATGAATTGCTGGTAGATTTGTGGAGATTCTGGATGTAGGAATCCCTGGTAAAATGTACCTGCTGGGTGAGAGTATTCAGTGCAGCGAGAGCTGCGTTGAGAGCTGGAATGGCCTCGGCCAGGTCAGCGTCACATTCATCTTTAATAGCTTTGGCTGCACGAGCCTGTTCATTGGCTACAGCTTCGTCTGCTTTCACCACCTATCACGGTTCAATGAACGATGATAGAGTGGTTTAGTGATGTCGCAAACTCTAGAACTTGAAATAAGTTTAGCAATTTACTACTGAACGCAGACGTATTTGGATAATTTGAGAAGAAACCTTGGTTAACAGCGATTATAACAAGCAGGATAATAATTACATTATGCAAGAGAAATATTTTTAGATTCGTTATTCTGCGTAGCTTACCGGACATTTCTCACCACCAGGCAGACTGACATTACTTTTTACAGCTGTTATTTTGCTTAAGTGTCACTTTATTTGGTGCTGCCACATTCCACAGACAACTAGCCCTTCTTCCTATGAGAATACATCCAAAAAAGGATCGACTATAATTTGGCTTTACTTTCCAGGTTTCAAAGTTGAGTGAACATCTAGCCACTAAGATAAGATACGACCCGACCTTTTCAATCTTGGCGACTTCTATGGAGTCATGTTCGATCACGATCATCATCTCCTCCACCTCCTTGCTGGCCACCACGAGTTTAGGTTGAAGGTCGGTGAGTTGCTGTTGCATGACCGACACTTGCGACGCTGCCGAATCAAGTTTGTCCAGACCGACCTCGTAACGTTTCTTCGCCGACCAGACATCCCTGAAAGATCCATTACGTTACGCTAAATTAAAGTTGACAGAAAAGGCAGCGATAACACGAAAACAATGTATGGAATTGTGCTGTCAGCATGGAAGAGGTCGGATCAGATAGATTGCAGGATGAATCATGAATTATTTGTATGTTTTTAGGGCATGAATTATAAATCATTTAAAGTGATGGGCCAGAAAATCTGTCAATAGCAGACGACTGAAACAGCAATAGATCAGTGATATTTATGCTGCAAGACTTGGAAAGAAGCAACCCGGTGTAGGCATCTAAACTGTACCATACATGTGTTTGTTTATACACAGTATGCTTGAGGAGCAAGTTCTTGCATAAATACACTTTGCTAATAAGCTTACGAACGCTTTAAACTACCAGACGTAGTATGCTGGCTAAAACACTATGTATCTACTATGACTGTGTTTATTATTTCAGATGTGAATAATGCTCCATTCCTAGTCTACTGTTATTGTACACATTGACTCTGTCGACTGACTGTATTTATGAACATGACGTACTTTCGCCGTATGTCTAAGAGAGTTTTGAAGGTTGAGATGAGCTCGAGGTACGAAGTGGGAGTGACGTAGTTATGACGATCGAGCTCCAGGTGGAATCGTTCGCTGAGTTCGCGGGTCGATACGTGGAACATCATGCACATCGAGATGCAACCGAGACGATCTTCAGACGTCATCTCGACGTCGGCGAGAAAACGCGAAGCTACTGCGTGGAGAGCATCTTCTGGCCATGTCTGTGTCGAAGATTTGGATTGAAATGGAATGAAATTTATTCGTTTAAAGTGTACTCATTAGCTGAGCTGTCAAACACACTTTACATGAAACAAAATGGCCATGTCTGTGTCGAAGATTTGGGTTGAAATGGAATGAAATTCATTCGTTTAAAGTGTACTCATTAGCTGAGCTGTCAAACACACTTTACATGAAACAAAAGTCTAATGGTCTAAGACTATAATGTAATTACTTAAATTATATAAAATTAACATCTAACAGTATACAGGTAATACAGATCAATGTTAGAGACAATTATGTACATTTATAGTGAGTAGGAAATAGATAACAATGTTGAATAATATGAAGATAACGTTCGTGGAAACTAACACAAAATAAGAATACAAAAATACCATTACGATCAAGTTTCCTCTTAGGTACTCCTCGTGTTTCTCAACCTATCAGGCGGTGCTGATATCTATTTCAGTAGCCCTCAACAAGACACAGTGTGGCCCTCGAACATTCTGAAGTGTGTCTGTTTAACGTTCTCAGCTATCTTCAGTACTTATTTTGCAAACCTACTGAAGGAAGACTCAACTGGGTGGTCAAGTGCTGGCAGTCAATAAGTGGTCACCTATCCACATACTGACCGGGTTAATCTACGATAAAGATACATCTGGTATGTACTATTAAAAAGGCCGTACTAGAGAGCCAGCCTGTCTAAACCAAAACCACTCATGTTGGGGGCGAACCTGGAACCAGTCGATGGTGCAGCAATTGATAAGCGACGGGAACTTCCTGAGACGGTTACGGAAGGCGTCACCTATTGGGCTCATCGCCAAGACGATATGGAGTTGGTCTCGAACTCGTTGGATGAAGAGATTAAACAAAGCAACCGGTGTTCCATCCGTCTGCTTCAGTTTGTCTCTCTGCCTGCAGTTACATCGAAACGACGATTTTGGTGCTGGTAGCAATGATTCTGTACACATTGAATGAAATATATTTGAATCAAATCTACTTGTAAAAGTAGCTGAAAAAATTAATTTCACAGCAATAATACTCTAAAATGAGCATAAAATGCAATGAATTTGATGAATGTGTAATTATTAGCTGACTTGTTGAAAACATCATTGTTAATAAAACACTAAAGGACTCTATATGTAATCTAATAATGTATATATTTTTGTCTGATATAAAAAAATCATAAGGATAAACAGCATACATTCTAGGAGATAAACAAAGTACGTACTATATGTGTTAAAACTTTGTTTTATTTTAGATAAGACCAAATTTTCTATGTGACTAGTGAGTATAGACTTGAAATAAAGACTTGGTGAAGTACTTTTGAGTCATGCTGCACAGGTGTAGCACCTTTGGTAGAAAACTTCGTGAAGCATTCAGAGGAAGCATAAATGAGGTTCTACCTTGAACTGTTGCCGATCAAGTCATAAATCACAAAGTTACAGTCAACAACAGCTTGATAACCTCACTCAGAGACTTCTTTTCAGACATTGAAAAAAAATTCATCACAAAATTTCGAAATGAAAGCAAAAACTATTGAAGACATATTCGATGAGGGAGTGAAGTTGTCAAACAATTGCTGACATATTCAACGAAAGAATGGAGTTGTGAAACTTTTTTGACATATTCGACGGAAGAGTGAAGTTGTGAAATTTGCGTGACACGAAGACTAAAAGTATTACGTTCATAATTTTACGGTTTATCATAGATAAATAATTGAATACTTCAATGTTTGGTGGCATTATTGAATGATAAAAAGTGAAGTCTGACAATAGAACAAGTGACTTTTCACGATCCGTGGAACAACCAGCAAACGAACCGAAGTGATTTATTGGAGGCCAAAAGTTTGGAAGCAGCGCGCCTGTGTGAAATAAAAATACGCAAGACATAAGTCATGAAGAGCAGTGATGTCCGCATCGATCACCGCGTCAATTTTTGCCTCCATCACTAGAATATTTGCATGGAAATTGCCATAGAATTACATTGGCTGATTGGTTGCTGAGATATCTCGAGAAAATGTATACTCTTATTGGTCAGCGAGAGAAAATGCATAGTTTTATTGGTTGATGAGAGATAATTTTATGATCTCATTGGTCAGCAAGAAAGACTGCGCGATCTCATTTGTCATGTGTCATATCTCAGCAGCGAATCACATTGCTAATTACAATTCACCTTCACATATACGCTCCGTAAAATTTAGAGTTTTTGGTGTAACCATTTTTTCATTATCTCCCATTAATAACACTTCTTCAGTGTGTATAAAATTCACTCAGTGATGTCTAAATAACTGAATAAAATTTGCCTCGCTCGTGTTTTTACCGTCATCGTTGCCACGGCGATCTTTATCAGCATTTCGCATAAGATGATCAACAAATTATTCAACAAATTTTATACAACGACAGATTCCTGAAACTGAGGTTACGTTTATATTTTGTATCAAATTTCCGTTGTCAAGAGAAGATGCAATATTTAAGAACCTGTCAATTTGCCGCATTTTTTCACAGATTTCTTGCTTTTCGTCGATGGCGTAGAGATTTGGGACCTCTCCTGCATTAAGGAGGTTGTTGATGTCCTCCAAGAACGATTCCTGCTTGATCTAAAATGGAAGAAAATGCGAGAACATTCAAAGAACTTATAGAGAGAATGAAAAACATTAGTTGAAAACAGGGAACTTATTAAAGAACAGGAACATCCAGTGACAATAAAAAAAATCTGTCGCTTTCGAGAACTTCCAGAGACAACTGTAACTTCTAGAGAGAAGAACTTCTAGAGATGATAAGAGCTTCTAGAGAGAACAAGAACTCCTGGAGACAAGAACTTTGAGAAGTAGTAAGTATTTCTAGAGAAAATGATAAAACTGGAATAAATCAAAGAAAATACGGACAGAGCGTGAAAATATTAGACACGAAATTTAATAATTAGTAATGACCATCTACATACATAGATATCTATATATATGTGTATATATATATATATATATATATATATATATATATGATAGCCAAAAACATATATCCACTAATTATAATTAAATAATAATATACCAATAACCATAACAATAAATTACATTAACAAACAACCATAACAAGACAGTACATGTAACAAAAGTCACAACAAGTAACTGGAGCTACCGACAAACCATAACAATTGAGTAGACCTTTCAAGAACAATAACCATCAACCTGCACTAACCAACTGAACAACAACCATAACTATAAACTAGTTCTATCAAAAACCACGACAAGTTATCTTACTTGGGTATCAGCGAACAAGAAGACGCCATGGTTTTCAGTTTCTGTGGATTTCCTGAGAATGTTCTTGAGGTCTTCACGCCACTCGTTCGATGTATAACTCTTGCTGATTTCAACCTGTTTTAATAAAACTACGGCTGCTCAGACTGCTTTCACAATTAATAATAAAGTTTTATTTTAAGTCTCTTAGTCATTGTGACAAGATGATGCCTACGGCAAATTATCACTAGTAATCAGTATATGTATAGCGGGGTATTTCATTTTTATTACAGCCACAGAAAAAACAGCCAGTTGATAATAATAATTATAATATATTGCTATTTAAGTAAATATGTCTAGCATTAATCCACAATTGACGTAGTGCTTTGTGGCCGTGTAACAAAGTACGTAATTGTACCGAGTTACAGAACTGTGGTGTATTAATGATGATTACAGGATTGTACACGTATAGCGTCAAGGCTTGAAACCAAGGACGAAACAGAATTGGAAGTAGTGATAGCGAATCATACAGAAATCTTTTTCGAGTAAGTGTTGGGAAAAACTGACACACAAAATAGTGTGTAGTTACAGGAATAAACAATGAATTTGAACGAAATGCCCGTTTGGTCCTTTGTAAGGAGATGTTGATATAAGATTGTCAAAAAATTGAATCTGATTAGAAGAAATGAAAGTGAAACTGTAGTGGAAAGTATAAATGTATAAATGCATGCATAAATAAGCTCTGGCTAATGCGTTATGTGAACCATTATTCTGTCCATCACAAAGCTAACATCTGCTCTCAAAATTGCTGTTTAACGAGTAAATTGTTCCATTTTTTTACATCGGTGCATAAATTTAAAAACCTCCTCAATTTTAGTAGCTAATATATACTTATAACGAAGTAAGAATACGATAATATCAAATGTTGTGGATGTGACTAACCCTAAACAGTTCATAATCAGCCATGTATGTGACTAACCCTAAACAGTTCATAATCAGCCACGTATGTGACTAACCCTAAACAGTTCATAATCAGCCATGTATGTGACTAACCCTAAACAGTTCATAATCAGCCATGTATGTAGCGAGAGTCGTGAGGGACTGACGCCCTGAGCCCCCGATGCCCACAAGAAGGGCGTGGCTGCGGGGTTGTTTCAGGATTCTCGCCAATCGAGAAACGTGCTCAATAGCAAACCTGCGTGGAAACAAAAGCGTGTGTCAAGAGGGCTGATGCATTAGTACTGGAGACAGTGATGTATATCTGTACGCAGGACTGATGCACATATCAGGAGGTACTTATGTAAATAAACTGAGATAGTGATGTAAACATAGCAAGATACTGATGTCAACAAAGTGAGCTTATCATTTAAACAAAGTGAGGTAGTGATGTAAACAAAGTGAGGTAGTGATGTAAACAGAGTGAGGTAGTGATGTAAACGGAGTGAGGTAGTGATGTAAACAGAGTAAGGTAGTGATGTAAACGGAGTGAGGTAGTGATGTAAACGGAGTGAGGTAGTGATGTAAACAGAGTGAGGTAGTGATGTAGACAGAGTGAGGCAGTGATGTAAACAGAGTGAGGTAGTGATGTAAACAGAGTAAGGTAGTGATGTAAACAGAGTGAGGTAGTGATGTAAACAGAGTGAGGTAGTGATGTAAACAGAGTGAGGTAGTGATGTAAACGGAGTGAGGTAGTGATGTAAACAGAGTGAGGTAGTGATGTAAACAAAGTGAGGTAGTGATCTAAAGAAAGTGAGGTAGTGATGTAAATTTGGTGAGAAACTGCCCAATAAGGTTATGTGTTGATGTAAACTAGGTGAAATAATAATGTAAACATTGTGGTGTATTCATGTGAATGAAGTAAGGTACTGATGTAAACAAGTTGAAATAGTGATGTAAACAGTAAACATGGTGAGGTACTGATATTAAGGAGGCGAGTTACTGACTAAAAGTGATACAAACATGGGAAGATAGAGGCCTATAAATAAAAGTACTGACTTAACTGAAGGCAAAATAACGAGTGAAAAATAAGTGATACTGACCTAAATAAGACAAGGTTCATCGGTTTCTTGCTCATTTGATTAAACTCAT
The DNA here is from genome assembly GCA_011762755.2 of Epimenia babai. Classification (NCBI taxonomy): domain Eukaryota; kingdom Metazoa; phylum Mollusca; class Solenogastres; order Cavibelonia; family Epimeniidae; genus Epimenia; species Epimenia babai. Next base: position 8,036 of record WURV02182120.1, read on the forward strand.
CGAGGTAACCTTCCGTAACGTGACGAAGATTCTCTAAATCCCGTATCTCGACGTAATTACGCGCGTTTGATTTAGGGTTAGAGAAATCGCAGTAAATCAAACTGCGAAGGTCGTCCTCCGATACCTTGCCATCGTCGTCGGAATCGAGGTGGGCGAACAGATCGTGTAAGTTCTCTTTGAGACGCGTCTGGAGGACTTCTTGAATGTACGTGAAGACCCAATTACGGTCGCTGTCGTCGACGAGACGATCGTAGTAAACGCGAAACACCTGAAGTGGCAATGAGCGAGTGAGCATCGGTGAGCTCAAGGCGGGTCGTGACGTGATGGAAACACGAGAGAGCCTGCATGGATTCCTAGTCATTCCACCGTATAACTTGCTCTGTATTATGTGCAAAAAATGCCTTCAAGCGCAGATCCGTCTGCCTGTGTGGTTCTAAATAGCCAAGTCAGTGTGGTTATGTCGGGGTTTGATGTAGCTGTTCGTTTCCTGTGTTCTCTGGATGATCTCAACGTTGCTGACCTCTCCGCTATTTCGTCACCTCATTTAGAATCATCTTCAACTTTCACCTATTTACCGACAGTGTCTGACATATGTAGACTGCACGTAGGCATTTGCAACCACTGGACAGAGGTCAGCTGTCTACCCTCTGACGGATTTCGATTTTTTTACCATGACTAATAAGGCTATGTTCGTTGTGTAAACTACATATACTGGCCTTAGGCCAGTAATGGCCTATACAAAGAATTAAGCGCGACCTATGGTTAAGTCATGATTTAGAAAGTGAATGAAAATAAATTTTGCCATTGAATATAATTTGCTCTTATTTTTTGTAATTTTTCAAAGGCAACTTGGACGATAAATTCAGAGATGATTGGTTGAGTATGATTAGTTTGATTTGGTGAGAGAGATGATTGGTTGATTATGATTAGGTGAGAGAGATGATTGGTTGAGTATGATATGTAGGATTAGGTGACACAATTATAGAGCCTCCATAATGTCAGGGGAGACAACTGTGAACATACTAAACCAAAAAAGACATCTCCATGTGAAAGTTACCTATTAATTGTTTTTATTGGATTATACGAGGTAGAATAGATTGCTTGCTGTTAATCAAATGGTTTTGGGAACGGTTCAATGACTAGCTGCCCTGTGAGACTACCTTTAAATGTAAAATCAGGTACAGTGTTAATGTTTGAGAGATTTTGAAATGAAATTTTATTGATTTATAGTGCCCTTTTAACACATGGCTATCGAAGACACTTTACAAAATTATAGTTATTATTATTAATTTTGAAAGAGGTAATGAGAGGTTACGACAGAGTTATTATGATTAATTTTGAGAGAGGTAATGATGGATTGACAATGACCTCGTGTAGCCAAAGGCGTTTCAGTGCCTGGGGATCTTCCACGGTGTCTGGGAGTGAGAGAAGGACGCCTTGAATGACTCTACTGAAGTCCCGCAAGTTGAAGAGATAGTGTGATTTGGCGGGGGTCGGGAGAAGGTTCAACATGGCCTGCTTGTAGATGTCGAGAGTACCGTGGACGATTTGCTCAGAGCACGGTCTGAACTCCGTGCTGAACCCTCTGTAAGACATTTGCGTACGTTTAATAGGCTTCGAGAAAAAACAGCAAGAGGACAAGACGAGGTTTCATTGTCATGTTAATAAATCTAATAAATGTCAGAACTCATTGTGGTAGCCGTGTGAGTCAATTCAAATATATCTCCGCAGTGAGCCATAAAGGTGTTACCACTTCATTTGCTTATAATAAATGTTAGTCGCACAGACATTTCCTCAGTAAACACTTGTCTTCAAGCTAAAAAATTACTGTTAATTTTCAGAGTGGAAGGCGTGGAAACCAATCCTTGAAATGAGCAAATTTGAATTTCAATCTCTTCAGGGACAAGGCGCGCTTTTAACCACAGCTCGACTGGCATTGACAATAGTAGATATAACAAAAATGTTTCATATTATAATAATATCATAGAGATGGTATTTAAAAAAAGGACAAGGTGAGGTTTTGGTGCTACTTTATAATTAAATATCAGCCAGTTATTTGCGAAATGTCAATATAGCAAAAAGTTATTAACCATAGAGACATTCACAGACCATCAGGGTGTTTAGAAGCACAACGAAGTCAGGGGGAAGATGCCTTCACCTGAGCATAACCTCGCTGCGAGGGTTACCCGGACTACCAACGACCTTGACCTCACAGTGCGTACTGTAATAACGACCTCGTTGTGAGATGCCAGTCCATGATTCGCCGAAAGATCGTCATCATCGTGTCGTCGTCGAATTCGTTGATCGTGATTGTGTTGAAGTGGCGAAGGAAACGCGGCGTCACCGGGTTACGTCCACCGCCTAAAACGCGAATCACGGCGCGGTAATAAACAAATCAATAATTCAACAATCGATCATCTGTGGAACCACAGTCGACAGAAATATGATCATCATGTATTATACATGATGTATCGAGTGTTTGCTTGCCTTACTGGGAACTGATATAATTGGTTTTAATATATAGTAAACCATGGTATAAACTCAATGTACCGGTATAATTATTATTTAGTATATGTATGTCTGTACGAAGCCATGATGGACGATAGTGGGTTGCATGCCCCTAGTATATCGAGAGTTGCGTCCCTTTGGCAGTCCAACAATTTCAATCATGGCAGATATCCTTGTGAATTAGCAGACGAATGTCTGATGTATTGCGGATATAAATTTGGAAGCGGCGCAGTTTTTAGTTCACGAATAAACGGGCAACATGCACCAAGTGGGAAAATCCTGTCGGGAGACAACAGCGTTCTATTCCCAATATTCACACTGACCCCCTATGGTTGTACATGTCGTGCTGCACCAACGGTGGTAAAATCACTTCGGTGTGGCTAGAATCGCGAGATTCAACAAATCGTTTAAGATTGGATTAATGCCGTAATGAATAGCGCGGTGTTTACCTGGGGGTCCCATGGCAGCACAGATTTGGATATCGACCAATTTCATCATGGAAGTGTCCTTCAGGTCGTACCAATTGAAGTGGTCGAAGAACTGACGGAGAAGTTCGATGGGAGGTTGAGCACCGTATACCTCTCGCATTGGCATGTTTAGGTCATCCACAAACACCAGCTGAAATATCGTGTATAGCGTTGGTCATCTTTGAAAAAAACGGCAAAGACACCTTTTACATAACAAACAACTAAAAGCATCAACTAAAACATGTTTGTAATCACTGTCACGTCAAAGCAACTCTAGAAATCATGAACTGATATATAGTTTCTTGTTACATCATGATCAGACAGCCAAATTAAACATTTTTACATCACAATCATCCGCAAAAACACAAACTGAAACGGGTTTCTGAAAACTCATATGAAAAAAACTCCCACTGAAACACATTTCAAATCAAACCAATTATCAATAAGTGTATTCAATACATATTTCACAAAACAATGATTCTCAAAATCACCAGCGTAAACATAGCAACAGAATTTAATTCCTCTAAGATTTCTTACACAATGCAATTATTAAAATACAAAGTGCTTTTCTACAAATTTCAATCATAACCAAAGTGGATCAATGAGAGGTTGAGTGACTTACAGCATTTTTGCCAAGTGGTGGCCCAAACACGCCCTTCCTACGTTTGTCCAACTTCGACATGATGATATTCTGGGTCTGATTCGCGGTCGTCTGAGCCGAGAAGTTGATGATATTCGGCTTGTACTTATCCTTCTTCATCTTGTTTAACATGTAGTCCTGAAAAGAATAACCGACCAAAATGGAATAGGGGCAGCAATTCGCCGTGTTGTATTAATTGTTAGGTCACACTACAAGAGATGTATGGGGAGATGGAGTCTGGAGGGGGTATCAAAGTCTCCAATCTTCAAATGTCAGGTCGCACTATAGGAGATGTATAGTGGAGGAGTCTGGAGGTAGTACCAAAGTCTCCAATAGTCAAATGTCAGGTCACACTATAGGAGATGTATGGGGAGATAGAGTTTGGAGGGGGTACCAAACTTTTCAATCTTTGACTGTAAATTTTATTAAGGGATGAGATTAAGGTACTACATTACTGAAACATTTACTCTTTCACTTTCAACTTCCTTTCACTACATAAACATTGATTTGGAAGTCAACAATGATGACTAAATAAATAAATGTCAGCGTCTTACTTTGAAGGTGGTAGATACAGAAATGGAGGGAAGCAAGTGAGCCCCCGAAGTTGGTAGACCACCAGACGGGTTATCTGGAGGTTGCGTGCTTAAGTACCATCAGAAGCGAGGTTGAAGTGCCATCAGTCATACTTCATACCATGATTAATCTCTAGAAGTTTGTCCTCATTATTACCATTACATCGTTAATAACGAAACACTGAAAAGTTCCAACATTTCAAGATAGCACTCACAATTATGTAGCTGCTTTTGCCCGTGCCCGTGGGCCCGACCAACAAGATAGCCTTCCCGTGGGTAACCAGCTGGTGGAACAACTGTGTGTATCGTACGGTGTCGACGGTAGGGACAATAATCTCATTAAACAGCGCATCTTTGGGGATATCAGGAGCCGATTTAATCTCTTCTGACCAACTCTGCCATGCTCCAGCACCCTGAAGAAATAATTAACAAATTGTTATATAGTTTTGCTATATGATAATTCTTTCTTTTAAATAGAAACAAGTTATAACTATCTAAGTAACAGATGAATTATTAAAAAAGCGTGATGTTTTAATGGTTGGTATAAATGTCTGACTAAGAAAACGTTTGATTTTATCTTTGATTTCCTTGTGAACAGAGGAAATAAATATTGAAATTTACATTTTCTTTCAATCTCAGAGATTTTATTAAAAGTTGAGTAAATCAAATGTAACAAGATAAACTAAAATATGTCGGTGACCTCTTTGATCATTCGATAATCGTAGACTTTGCCGCGTGTAGGGAATGGGTTGAGGAATGGTGTCATTGGGGGTCCTACTGGCTCAGCCAGACCGAGATTGATGCGGGTATCTTCGCTCATCATGCCCTGTCATCAGATTTTCAATGACCGATCAAATAGTCACGATTGTTATGGTAAGCTCTTAAAAGCATTGTAACGTTGTTCTTGCAGCCATTCTGTGGTGAGGAATGGCTCTTGTCCA
>WURV02182131.1:0-13161 GCA_011762755.2 Epimenia babai
TTTTCTTTCACAAAACATGGATTAGTATCGCATGTGAACTCCTCTTTTGTCAATTTCTGCTTGACATCGTCTGCGCATGCTTTCGACTAGGTGATGCAGGTTCTCTTCTGAGATATTAGTCCATGAGTCCAATAGCGCATCCCTGAGCTGTTGCTCCATGCCAGCGAGCAGAGATTTCAGCCTGCAGCATGTCCAATGCATGCTAAATGGGATTGAGATCAGGTGAGCGAGCTGGCCAGGCTATTCTGTTGATTCATTCATCCCTAAGGTACTCATTCACAATGATGGCACTATCCAAGACAAAGTCTGGACCATTATCAATAGCCAATGGCATCACAAACACATCAAGGATTTCATTGTGGTATCTGACACAAGTTAGCATGCCGTTTTCAATGGCATGGAGGTCTGTACGACGCGTGGTAGTGATGCCACCCTAGACCATGACAGCCGCCGCCATATCGGTTATGTTAAACGACTGTAGCATCGGAATATCACTCATTTGGCCTTCTCCACACCCGAACACGACCATCAGTGAAGTGTAGACAGAACCAGGACTCATTTGTGACGAGTACAGTACTCCACTGGGCTTGGGTCCAGGTGACATGCTCTCGACACCAGTCATATCAATGTTTTCTGTGCTGTGGAGTGAGTGCGATGCGTATAGGTAGTTGGCGAGCCCACGATCCTGATTCATGAAGCTTATTCCTGATGGTTTGGGTGGAAACACGAACTCCTAATGCATCTCTCAGGTTTCTCTGCAAGGTTATAGCTGTGAACGTGCGGTGTCTTACAGCGGAGAGGGTGTTATGTATCAGTCTTGTGCACCGGTAGTAACTCTGTGGCGTCCTGTACCATGTCGTCTGTTGGCTGTACCAGTAGCCCGATAGTGATTCCAAGCACGGGAGATGACACTTTGTGACACATCCATCTCCTGAGGCACATGTTGCTGGGACATTCCAGCCTTGACCATGCCTATCCCTCTATGCAGATTTTCTGACGTCAAATGGTGACGATTTTGTCTAGGGGCCATTCCATTTGATAGGGGTACACCTAACAACTTACTATAGCCTTGAGTGGTCAACATGTGAAATATGTACTCTTCAGTTGTCAACAAGACCCAAGCTCCCCAGCAAATCAATTACATTTGTATTAGTAATTTATTCCACATACATTTTTGTGTATTATCTCATATTATATAGGTGATCCTTAATAAGTTTTAATTAGTATATATTTGATCACAACACTATTCAGGATTGAAGTTATCCCAGACTTGAATTAAACTACTGAGTGTACTGACCTATATACCCAACTGACCATGCTGACCGATATACCATACTGACCGATACGCCATATTGCTCAAGACACAGTACTGACCTATAAACCATACTGACCTAAATACTGTTCTCACCAATATACTGTAGTGACCTATACACTCTACTGGCCTATATGATGTACTGACTTATACACCATACTGACTGAGATACAATACTAACTGATATACCCTACTGAACTATACACTGTACTAACTTATACACTTTACTGACTGATACACTGTACTGACCTATATACTGTACTGACCTTATATATCGTACTAACCAATATACTGTTCTGACTGATATAACGTACTGACGTATACATCATCCTGACCTATACATCGTAATTATTTGCACGCTATGGTATTGGCCTGACATTTAAAATTTCATAACCATCTACTAAATGTACTACTGTGTCTTTGCGTACAATATTGCTATAGTCGGCGCATTGAGTTAATGATCACATTAAATGTGTTCCCTATGTAACCATTATATAGATTATCTTGCACTAAATCTGTAGAATCAGAAAATTCTAGATTTCTTGAAAATTTCAGTTAACTTTTGATTTCCTATTTCGTCAGTGAATCTGTAGGTCTACGAAATTTTAAAAGATATAAAAATGTATTGCTTAATTGCTTATTCCAACACAGATTGTGGCTCACTTTGAAGAGCAGGGAGGTCCCCCTCTTCACCACAATGGCGGTGATGGGGCCAGTGCGAGTTCGGTGGGTACTTCCAGTCCCGATATCTTCCATACCAACAGCGACATCGCTATGACAACCAACGAGCTCGTATCGGGATCAGATGTCATCGTAACATCTAATGATCTTATATCAGGTATCGTACATCAATGATCTTACATTAGAACCACCCCAGTTTTGTTATTAGGGCGGTAAAGTTTTGGTGAATGGAGTGAGGAAAAAATCAATAAAATATATAAAAGGTCATTTATCTGGGTTATTAAACTAGGTTTCACATTCCATGTATGTATACCACATAGTCGGGGATTCAATGGACAGTGTAGGCTTCTTAGTAACATAGAGGACATTTATTAGCTCATCTGAGCTTATGCTCGGTGAGCTTTTCTGATCGGACTTTCTCCGTTGTCTGTTCGGCCGTCCGATGTTAACATTTTCTTAAAAAATCTTTTCAACAACCATTTATCGTAGAGGTTTGCCATTTGGCAGATATTATGCAAGGGGAAGTCTCTTCTAGATTTGTTCATGGTATCGTCATCGCTGCTAGGGCAAGTAACTTCTGCCGATGTTCGTGTTATTTCTTAAAATATCTTCTCCAGAACCGCTTATCGCAGAGGTCTGTTATCTGGCAGATATTGTCCTAGGGTTGGTCTTTTCTAGATTTGTTCATGGTATCTTCATCGCTGCTAGGTGAAGTAACTTGTGTCGATTTTCGCATTTTTTCTTAAAAAATCTTCTCACGAACCGCTTATCGCAGAGGTCTGCTATTTAGCAGATTTTGTCGTTGGGTTGGTCTCTTCTAGATTTGTCCATGGTATCGTTATTGTACCTAAGGAAAGTAACTCATACCAATGTTTGCATTTTTTCTTAAAAAATCGTCTTAATAACTGTCTATCACAGGAGTCCACTATTTTTTGGATATTGTCCTTGGGTTAGTATCTTTTAGATTTGTTTAGAATCTCGTGATGGGAGCAATTTTAATTTTAAATTTTTATTTTAATTTTCCTTATCTCCATGTCAGCTTAGTCCGAACGTCTGCCATTTGTCAGATATTCAGATGTTTACGGCATTTCTGTTTGGCAATTAGATGTGTTTTCAGCCTAGGTTTTTCCACAGATCTGTATTTTCTTGTTTTAGTGCCGTAAAGTATATTGTTGGGTCTCTTTGGCCTCTTGTCTTGTTTTAGTGTTGTAATGGGTACTGTTGGATCTCTTTGGCCTCTTGTCTAGTTTCAGTATCGTGATGGGTATTGTCGGGTCTCTTTGGCCTCTTGTCTTGTTTTAGTGTCGTAATGTGTATTGTCTGGTCTCTTTGGCCTCTTGTCTTGTTTTAGTGTCGTAATGGGTATTGTCGGGTCTCTTTGGCCTGTTGTTTCAGTCTTTTTATGTCTTTTTCATCTCTTTTTTTTCTCTTTTTTCAGGTGAGCGTCTTGAGGCCTCCTGGGCCTCTTGTTTTTATTTTTTTTTGATAGTCAGATAAACGTCTTGAGACCTTTCTGGCCTCTTTTTTATATGCTGATAGCTCTCAATATATCTTCTAGTAATTCTACAATTTAGGCGCGAATGATCCATTGCCATTTCATTTCTCTTCATTTCATGAGATTTCAACAAACCTCGTCAATTCTGTGACACTTGCAATTCCAGTGACCCCGTGACCCTTTTTGGTATGTAAGTGATTCCCTTGACATTTGGGTGTCCTCCATGATACTTCAGTGACTCCCTTCATATTTCTTTTCAGTGAAACCCCGTGACATTTAAGCTACCCCTTCACATTTTAGTGATCCTCATGACATTTCATTGAAAACCTCAAAAGTCAAAACTTATTAAAGTTAATACTCATTTTTGTACTGAGCCATAAAGGTGTAGCCACTTCTATTTTTTATCTCAAAAGTCATGCGCAGGAAAAAACTGTACCCCTGATGGGACTAATTACCATCACAAAGATACAATTTGACATTTTAGTTACTCCCTTGAAATTTCAGGAACTCTATACATTTCAGCAACTTTGTACGGATTTTAATGCCATTCCAGTGACCTCTCGCAAAAGATAAGTTGCCTTTTGACATTTCAGTTACCCCATTACGTGTACGTCGCGGAAGCGACCCCTGTCTGAACCTGTTGACTGACGATGAGCCCAAACCTAACTATGCAGAATCGACTGGCACTTTCCCAAAGAAATCCAAGCGATGGTCGACGTTCGACCCAACACCTGGCAATTACATCACATCCACACCAAAGCCAAAGGTATGGTGCAGCGTGCAATTATGGCCACATGTGGTATTCTGCACTGTATTCCCAGACAGCTTAATTCCATATTATACAGTACATGATATAAAATTAACATTTCTAACTTTTACCAGGATCTTGATCTATCTGACGAAGGATTACCCGATAATCGCGCAAGTATCGTAGGCTCATGGCCCATTCTTGACGTGAAGCCGTCGGCTTTTGGTCGCTTCTCTCGAGATGGCATGCGGCAGTCTCTAAGTAACCAGCCATCTATGAATCGTTGGTTAGACGCACAAGAGAGGAACCTAGAAAAGTTACACGTGAGTCAAGAGTCCAGTGGAGTCTTAATTTTATTCCATGTTTTTAAGCAGAATTTACATATATATTCATTTAATTATTAATAATACTTATCAGTAATTTTCAATACGTTCCTACACATGCGAAAGCTAAATCAGTGGACCTTTCTCTCAAGATGTGTCCACCTAATTTTCCTTACGACTATGAGAAAAATCTAGTTGGACAACATTTGGATAGGCTATAATTAATCACTCTCACAATAACCTGTTTATGCACATTAAATGCATAAAAGTAAACATCATTAATGCATATTATCAGATATGAATTGTATGATTTGAATGACGTAAACATTTGACACAAAAAATGCCTTAACAAAAGGTAAAGTCTGATATTTTTATAACACACTTTGAAGCCGCTTGTTAAATGACTGTTTACAACATGTAATTTTGAGTAAACAGCACTAAAACGAGCCTCTCAGAAAGCTTCTTTTCTAGTGCATAATAATTTGTGTTGCCACAGATACCTTGCCTAAGGATAGAGGGATGCTATATATTGTCCATCATTCAAGACTGGGAGGAACAGTTTGCTGACAAGCTTGTCCGCTACTATGCATAAAAAACCCCCTCTCCACTGTGTCTCTCCCTGATTTCTACAGATGCCCGAGGGTCGGCATGAACCTCTTGGTCGCCCATCATCTGTCGGCTCCAAATCTCAGTCTCCCTCACCATCCAAAGAAAGAACCAAACACACGCTACCCCCTGTGCCTCAGTCCCCCGCTGATGTCAATTCATCATCCATGGTCAACCAGTCCACTCATCCAGAAGTCACAGATTCTTTATTCGAAATCCGGTTAAAGAGGGAACCTGGACCACTTGGGATTCATGTTGTGCCAGACATCAGTGAGAATGACCGGTAAGCTAATTAGTAAAATGTTATGTGTTATTAGTGAGATGTTATCTGTTATTAGTAAGATGTTATCTGTTATTAGTGAGATGTTAATTGTTATTAGTAAGATGTTATCTGTTATTAGTGAGATGTTATCTGTTATTAGTGAGATGTTATCTGTTATTAGTGAGATGTTATCTGTTATAAGTAAGATGTTATCTGTTATTAGTAAGATGATATCTATTATTAGTAAGATGTTATCTGTTATTTGTAAGGTTTTATCTGTTATTTGTATGGTGTTATATGTTATTAGTGAGATGTTATCTGTTATTAGTAAGATGTTATCTGTTGTTAGTAAGATGTTATCTGTTATTAGTAAGATGTTATCTGTTATTAGTAAGATGTGCATCTGCTTATCGGTTTTAGATGGTACATGGTATGCGATTAAGGAGCTTTGACATGTAATAATTGCTTTGATTTTTTGGTACATTTTGGTAGTTAGTGATATCAACTTTATATTGTGTCGGAGAATTTTCATTTAGCATTGACATGTTGTATGTCATATTTTGATGATTTTCGCAAATAGATTATATTATTTATGTGTTTTTTATAACATGGTAACTGATTTTTTATTACAACATGATGTTTGATTTATTCTTTATAATAACATGACACATAAATCTTGAGAATTTTACACTATTGCAAGAAGATTTTACTATTTTCTGCATTCTTCAAAAAGACTTTTGTAGCTCTCATGAAGGTTTAATTAGAAAGTTGTCATTTAGTTTTAACGCAAAACTCAATACAGTCACCCAGGTACTCTGCCTATCGTTAAAGTTTACTGATCTATTCCTTTAAACGTGGGATGTACATTATATCCTTTAATGGACTAACAATGTTGCATTTACTGTATAACCTTTACAACAATATGACACGTACGATTGATTCTCTAAAAAAACCTGACATGTTCAAATGATCCATTGCAACAAGGTAGGATTGTACCCCCAATCTTTTACATCGGCAATGACCTATATAATTATATAATTGATTATTTGAAACAACATAGTATGTACATTGATCCTTTACAAGAACATGGCGTGTGTGATTAATTCTTTAGAACAACTTAGTATACACAATTGATCCATTACAATGTGGCATGTACATTGATCCTTTACAAGAACATGACGCGTGCGATTAATTCTTTAGAACAACTTAGTATACACAATTTATCCATTACAATGTGGCATGTACATTGATCCTTTACAAGAACACGACGCTTGCGATTAATTCTTTAGAACAACTTAGTATACACAATTTATCCATTACAATGTGGCATGTACATTAATCCTTTACAAGAACATGACGCGTGCGATTAATTCTTTAGAACAACTTAGTATACACAATTGGTCCATTACAATGTGGCATGTACATTGATCCTTTACAAGAACCTGAGGCATGTGATTAATTCTTAAGAACAACTTTAGGTGTATAAATGATCCTTTTGAAAAACATGATATGGACTTTATCTTTTACAACGTAATGAAATGTGCATTGATTTTAAAAATTGATATTGACTGATGTTTTATGACAATGCTGTATGTGTAACACATTTTACATCAATAACTTACATGGAGAATTTTACTCATTTAATTTGCAACAGGATTTTTCTATTTTTTGCATGCCCTTTTAAACAAACTTTTGTAGTTTTCGCGATGTTAGGTAAGTTAGAATGTTGTCACAACCTGTAATCTGTATATATAACTCAATATATTTGAAAAATGACGGGTTTGATTGCATGTAGTTTATGTACTGTACTGTACCAATATAGTAATTACATGGTGAATCGTTTTTGTCCTATAGTGTGCACTTCAAAACCCATTTACTCTGCCTCTCAGTATAGTCAGTTTCTGATATTTGGTTACATGTATGTGGCAATAGGCTAACATTAATGGCATTAATCTTCCATAATCTGGGACAACTGTCCTTTTATAAAACTAGTCCATACACTGTGGTTAAAATGATCAACATGTTAGCCTCACTCAATATGGCCGCCAAATCACAGCAGGGCAGACCACGGAGTCAACACAGACTCCACTTTTAGGAATGCCGAGAGGCTGTTGACATCGTAATTAAGTGCACGCTCACTTGATTTATGATAGATGCTGATGACATACAGTGAAATGACTGAAATGACGAGGCAGTGGGAAGGTGGGCACCATGTGGGACCATTCAGTGAGCATTTGAGACATAACCACAAAAAATGCAAGAGTCCATTGCATAAGCACACTGCATGGGCTACCCAGACTCCATGAGTAGCCATCGGTACTGTCTAGTCTCGGTATTGTACAACTTTTGGAATTCAAGTCCAATGACCAATCATGGGTAAGCTGCCGGTACCTCATGGAGAGTAAAACAGGAATTGATTAAACAGTACTGAATCAATATTGCCGTCATGTTTGTTGTTTAGGTTTTATCTAATTTCCATATTTAAATTTGAATATTCATAAATGGCGATCAATTTTTGTGCATTAGGATGCATTTTGTCAATTTTGTAGATGTATAAAATGCTCCCCAGTTAACTGCCTATGTAAACTCAGTGCATATTTACTTGAAGTTGGAGTTTGTTGTTTATTTGACATCTAAACTGAAATTGCCAATTTTTGTGTTTAAGTGTAATATAATCTCAGCTGCATGTTGTCATATGTAAGTATATCAAGTGTTCGCATTCATTGTCATATAGCCTGTAAAAATAGTCGATTTATTAAACAAGGGCCTGTTGTCAAATAATACTTTATGATCAGGATTTATTATAGTAATCAGTTGGAAAGTTTGTGGGGGTTTTGAAATAATCCACCTATCCTTGTTTCAACGTTCCTCAACTTAACAAGTTTATCTTAACTTTAATAATCTAAATGTTTTTTGACTAATCTATTAGCAAGCTTACTTTGACTCGTCTTGCTCAATTTATTTCAGTTATTGATCGTTACACAACCTTACTCACCGTTAGCTATCTTCGCTAATATGACTAGACTCTAGTCAACTTTAGTTAACTTTACCCAACTAGGCATTGCATAACTTTCCTACACTTTATCGAAGCTAACCAATCTACGTATTCCTAAAATTCTCCACTGAATTTACTCTGCTATACAGAGAACAAGGCTTGTTGGTACAGCGCGTGGAGCCAGATGGTCGAATTTTTGCAGACGGTCGCTTACAAGCAGATGACCGTATTGTCAGGATAAACTCCACTAGTCTCCATGATATCAGCTTTCAAAGGTCATACTCTTAATGACCCTAAAATCTATTATATAATGTGGGTGAAACTAATGTTATAGTGTTCACATCAAGACTTCCCGAGTTGGGTAGAGAGGTTTTCGGTCCTTGTCACTTGCTTTTTGTCACCATTTGTGACATGATTCTCGAATAATGGTGCAAATTTCATTACCCCGTCAATGCAGGATCATTATTAAATTCTATATATATATATTTATGTACAGGGTTCGATTTACTTTGATAATTATATATAGAAATTGTTTAGCACTTTATATGGTCATTAAGAAATGTGCATAGCAAATTCAATATTTGTATAGCAATTACTGTTTATTTACAATTTGCATAGCATTTCAACAGTGTCAAATTAATGTATATATTGTGAATAAAACAGTATGTTCCTTTTGGTTTTCATTAATAACTTTATTTTTAACCGCATGTATCAAACTGCAAGTGCTACATAACCTAATGAAACACTAAGCTGACCTTGAATGTTTGATTTTTATCTTAGATACAATACCTGACTAGATACACAACAAGCCACTGGCTACCTGTAATGTGTCAAATCGAATTCGACTGTACGAGTATAAACCGAGTCACGAATCACGGTAACAGAAATGTGGAAGGAATTGATCTGTATGAACCAATATTTTAGTTTGGGGAGGGGTAATAGGTTATAAGTTAGATTTAAAATTATACTGTGGAAATTGACGATTCATATGTTATGTAAAATGCTTTTACATGTAGGTTAGTTAGTACAATTTTATCAAAAACATCTCTGCTTATTTCATGGTATTAGGTGTCAAGCTTGCGAAACCCGTGGAAAAAAACTAATACCAAACTATGAGACTTGAAATACTGAGTCCATTAGTGAAAATAACGTGACACTGGTGCAACTGATAAAACTTGCGAGACTATCAAGACCATCGCGAGACCTCACTGATAACTGTTATGTATGAATTTCAGTGCACAAGACATATTCAAACGAGCCCTACTGTCAGACGAATTGGTCCTATCGATTGTGCGAAGAACTCCACCGCCATTACCCAAAGTGCCACCTCCCATACTTCCTAAACCTAACCTTAAAATAAAATCCACTTCAGATGTTCTTCACTCTTCTGCCGACAGTTCATTTTATTCTCGTCACGGATCACACGACCAACGTGATTTTAACGATAATTCCACAAATCCGACTTCACCGTCAAGCAGCCACTTACACACTGCCACAATGTCTGATTCATCCAAAAATCAGAACCACTTAAAACCTCACGAAATGCATAAAGACTCATTACCAGAATTGCCATCATCACCGAGACGCATATCCGCGAGTAAACGTGTTCCGCCTACAATACCCACTAGATCGCCATCAACGACGTTGTCTAATGCAACTGATAGTGGCCATCTTGATACTCGCAACCTAGATTTTTTACAAACGGATATCGATAATTCAATTAATGAGGCCGGCGACAGTGTGTTTTTTAGTAACAGCAGCAACGCTCGAATGCGACTTAAGGCAGACAACACATGGATTAAAGAAGATTCATTAAAAGCAAACATCAGCGAACAATCTAATTGTAATTATAATGCATCAGCCAACTCACACAGTCTTTCAGCTAAATCGCCTAATGTAATGCAAAACTTTTCCCAAAGAACCCAAAGTAATTTTGTAAACTTGCCGAATACAATTAGAGAATCGCAGGCAGATGCGTCGATTACATCCCGATATTTATCGCATGATAACTCAATCCATGAAATTAGCGGAGGAAGCCGAGGAATGACTTCAACGATGTCTAATCATCCAAATAGTGCTGCCAGTCTCGAAATGACAGGTGGTGTTCGCATTAGTGCGAGCGACCATCCTGTAGCTAGTGATGGCAGTCACAAATCATCGGCACTGTCGAACAAACCCATGCAGCGAGTGTTTCACAACAAAAAAAATACGATCCATATCAATCTCACCAAAGGTAACAGATTTTGTTATTATTAATAGCTCTGTATAGTTCATAAAATTTGCAATTACTGTTATCACATTTCGCACCAGACAAAATCTACTTGTATATGAAAACTTTAAGGTAGTACTTATTGTGATTAGCCTATCAATGTTAGATTAGTCTATAAGTGTTGGTGGTTGGTATGCTGTAGGTAGATAAAGGTAAAGTAAAGTACAACATTTGTATACCGCAAGTCTCAGCCAAGAAAGGCTCTAAGATGCGGTTTACAATGAAATGGTTTTTGGCAGCTATTCAGCGCATATACAATACCTTACATACTCACATATCACCCCACCAAGGATAAAATCGAGTATCTACCCTTTTAGAGACGGGTTTACTCCAGGGGGATAAATGACTTGCTGAGGATCACCGCAGAAAAGTCAACTAGTGGGAAGTTTCGAACCAGCAACCTTTCAGTTACGATTCCGGTGTTCCTACCACTCGACTAACTGTCTTCCCTAGTAGGTTGCCTAGTAGCTATTTTGTGGTGGACATTGGGCAGGTTATCTAGAAGCTGGTATGTTGCTAGCAGGTGGCTCTACTGAACTCAGCAAAACCTGGAAAATCTATTCACGCTTTAGCAGTATACTGTCTTATTTTGAATCATCTTGTCCCTTCCCTGGCTTGGATATCTTGGTAGATGTGGCATTTAGATTATGAGTTTTTTCCTTTTTGAACATCAATCTGTTGACTCAGCAGTGAATCGATATTTGTTCAGTAATTTTTCATTACTTTTTCATTATTTTCTTTTTTTTACCACACATTCTCTGCATCAACATTAATTTTTGGCATACCTGATTTTAGTTTAGCATAAAATTTATATTACACCTGACTTCATCATTTCATCGTTATCACAGCCACATTCAGTTACCCGACTTTTCATCATTTAATCATTATGACAGCCACATCCAGTTACCCCTCACTTTTCATCATTTGATCATTATGGCAGCCACATCCAGTTACCCCTGACTTTTCATCATTTGATCATTATGGCAGCCACATCCAGTTACCCCTGACTTTTCATCATTTGATCATTATGGCAGCTACATCCGGTATAGGCTTCAGCGTCACGACCCGTGATAACCCCGCTGGTCGTAACTATCCGATCTACATCAAAACTGTGCTTCCTAATGGCCCAGCAATCCAAGATGGCCGCCTCAAGGCTGGGGATATGCTCCTCGAAGTTTGTATCCTTAAGCAATGTATGAATATAACTATTTTGGCTGGTTATAAATTTTAGGTGGCTCAACATATCCTTTCTGTGTCATTTTGCAGTAAATCGATAGATTTATGAATATCAACAAGAAAATGCTATTGTCTTGCTTTAGAGTTCCACTCATACAACTGGTTTTATATCAGTTTTTGCCGCTCTAGAACTATTCTGGCTCAAGGTGCCTATTCTACCGATGGTCTATATTTTCAGACATAATTCAGTGATGCAATAATGTTCTGAATTTAGGTCAATGGGACAACAATGATGGGGTTATCTCAGACCGAGGCTGTAAATGTACTGAGAGCCATCAAAGTTGGTGACCCAGTTAATTTAATCGTGTCACGATCAGAGTCTCACGCTGACAAGCTACCACGCGAATTGGTATGCTCATTCATGTATTTTATCCAATCAAATAGTGGGAGCCTTTCAATGCCAAACCTTATATTATAACGAGTGCTATGTGTTGTGTTACCAGTTGGCGCCAACCTTACAGTAGTAGCGACTATACATAATTTTGGTGACATATTTGGTGAAAAAGTTTTTGATTACTATTATTCGACAGTCTTGTTATTAACATGATACCTACATCATGACATATCACTCGGCTCGAAAAAAAAACGAAAATAATGACCATCACTTTTTAGCTCACCCAGTGTTGCCGGTGCATACACCACTCCCTTCTCGCTCGTTTGTGAAGCCGGGCCATGCACAATCTTTTTTTTCTTTCATGTCACCACTCTCTCTCTAATTTGTGATCAGTCTATCAGTAACATCGCGATCATAGCCCAACTCCTGACTGATCGCACGGTTAGACGTGCCAGTTTCCCTTTATTCATATAATTTGCCATCTTTGTCCTATCAATATTTTTCTGCAATTCATAGTCGTTAATACATACTTTGGAATTTATATGGTGTGAGAATAACGAACTGAGTCATGATACTGTTGTGAACTTACTTGATACATAGGCCTCACAATTTGTGGCCTAAAAGTATTTATCCATCATATGTGTCCCGCCATCCCAAAATTAGAGACGGTTGTACTCGTAATAGCCAAAATAAAAATTTTTCGGTCAAATTTTCTAATTTGGGTTTATCCCAATTTCTCGTACCTTAATCTATAGAGAATCGATTGGAAGTGTACTTTGGGCTAAATTCTATCTATAAATATTTAAAAATTCATTTATTCTGTACCACCTATAAGTTAACTTCGTCCTATTGTCTCAAAATTCGATCAAATTTCGGTGTTTTTGGCCTTCGATGGGCGCC
>WURV02182142.1:2079-13160 GCA_011762755.2 Epimenia babai
TATCCATCCCTTCTTGCTGAGACTAATTCATTAGGATCCAGTATTACGTTACATCTAGAGATAAACCTCGATCTATCCATCCCTTCTTGCTGAGACTAATTCATTAGGATCCAGTATTACGTTACATCTAGAGATAAACCTCGATCTATCTATCCCTTCTTGCTGAGACTAATTCATTAGGATCCAGTAATACGTTACATGTAGAGATAAACCTCGATCTATCCATCCCTTCTTGTTGAGACTAATTCATTAGGATCCAGTATTACGTTACATCTAGAGATAAACCTCGATCTATCTATCCCGTCTTGTTGGAAGGCAGGACCTTACAGACACCGAATGTTCAGGTCCACCAATCTGTCACTGTAACAGCAGGAGACGAGCTTTCGCTGCTGGTACCCGCTATCAATTTTTTCCTTTTAATTGTTTCAAAATTTATACCATATTTATACCATTGTTATATAAAAATTTACACGGCTTTATCTCAAGATGATATAGGATACACCTTTCGTATCTATCGCGTAAAATGACGCGTTATATAATGTGTAATTCAATTTTTAACTCATAAGCAACACGTGTAATATATAATGAATGTATTGAGCAGCAGTAAACGATTGTTTGGATGGATGAGGGTTAACGTAGCACGTCGAATCTCTCAGATACGTACAATAAACAAAATATACATTACAATACGCACAGAATACTCACAGAATGTCGCGATGTTAGATGACTGCACTGTTTTACAGGTCAGCATAACTCGGGTTTACTGGCTGGACATTGTCGCCATGGTTAGGTGGACACCGCGTGCTATGGTAATGTGTTTGTTATGTCTTGCTCATCAGCATACTACAGTTATAGTAATAGTCACTCAACCACGTGCGTTAGAGTTCACTTTGCATGGCACTATTACGGTTTGACCGTGGGTCAACCGACAGACGTCTTGAGGAATAGAAACGAAAGAATTCCCCACTGCTATTCGCTCTCGTGGTTCTATGCTTCTTTTGGAATTGGAGTCACGTTGTGCTGGCTTTTTCGTTATTATGTGGACAAATATATACCTACTGGATATCATTGATTTAGGACTGATTTTTTTGTAGCAGCAAAAAATAATTGCTTCATCTGTCATGATTTCACCTGCAGCACTGAAGCATTTAAACATTTTAAGTCACTGTGCTTTGGACTGGACTTGGGCTCAAAATGGCCGCAGTTCCCCCCCCCCCCCCAGCCTGTGGTACATTTAGATTTACCAGGTTCTTTTGAAAATAATTCTGTCTACTTTTAAGTTACATAAACTGTGTATAATCATAAATATTTTTCCAACAATGTGCATTGACCCGATACAGCATATATACAGATATATGGCAGGGTATAGTTATTCAGTACGTCGATGTTACTAAAATTTTTCAGTATAAATTCGACAATTTATGGCGCGGTTGTTATTGTATGTTACATACCACCTGTACCAGGTGAGAAAGCCACATTTGTCTAATTATTTTATAGAATAAATAGAACAAATGGTAGCATTATTAAAGACTGTCGAAACGTGACGATTCTCGTACACAAAGAATTCTGTGTTAGGGCGGATCCTTGTTGATCAATTGTCGCGTTTTGCTTCACCTGACGAACCATTCCATGTATACGCGAAACTGAAAGTGAAACTGAAACTGATGTGTCGATAAATTTTCTTTATTCTTTAATGATGCTACCGCGTGCTGCTTTATTGATACGTGTACCGTCGCGTACGTGTTCTACGTGTACAGAACTACTGAAAACTCGTATCGCTGTCACATTTAGTTCTCAAGGTCGATATCAAATATTCATTTCACATGAGTATTCTACGCGAGCCGCGATTTGCCGACCAGATTTTATTATTCAAACTTTCTTAGATGTTTTGCAATGTTACAGTAAGCCAGGTTAATGAAATTATATCCAATTTGCACATCTTTGTTGACCAATGCGTGTATTACAAATAGCAACAACAAACTTGTCTGGAACAGATTTAGGTAAAATCGTTAGAATACGTTTGTACAACTTTGTATATGGTTTGTTCAGTCGATTCATATTATAATTAAGAATACATGACTTATTTGTGTTACATTTTAAGTGTATTGATTTGCTAAATGTAATAAAAATAGTTAAATTGCAATTTTCTAGCGTTTTGTAATGTTATAGTGGTGGAGCAGTTAATCGGTCGTGACATAAGACCAGGGCGTTATTTTTTCTACCAGGATCGGAACTTGTCACATTTTTTATTGGTTGTTTACGGGTGAATCATTTCTCATACAATTCCGTCTAATATTGATATAAACTAGAGGCCTTAATACGCCCGCCTGGCTATTGAAAATGTTAATGCATATTAAATATAAATTAAATAAAGGGAAAAAAATTAAAAACATTTCAATAAATTTAAAAGAACAAGTGTTGCAAAATAAATCCCCCTTCCCACACACACAAAAAATAAAAAATTAAACCACAAAAAAGGAAAAACTATAAGGCTGAGGAGGCCTCCAAACAAATATTTAAGCCGGAATGCCGCATATATAGCGCAAGTGTAAGAAACCGGCAGGCCATGCATACATAACTTATGTTTCTCCAAAAATTGTGTTTAAACGTCATGCCAAGAGTACGTACATTTGACGAGGCAGCGACGACGCTATTACCAATCGTCACATGCGCCCGCTGGACTATCCTCTCGCGACCTTTACGCCTGATAATAAACACTCGAGTTTTTCTCTCATTTAACTTCAGAATGTTGGAATCCGTCCAAGTCTTTATCTCATATAGACAAGTCGTGATTGTACTAGTATATTTGAATCGTCAGCATTCAGGTGGTAATTCAGATAATGCCCCATGATAATACCACCAACAGGTCCAATATATAACGTGAAAAGAAGAGGGCCAAGAATAGATTCCTGGGAAACCCCGCGATGAAGCATTACAGGTGATGACAAAGTTTTGTTCACGGCAACAACCGGTGAACGATGAGATAAATAAGAGGCCATCCCACGAGATATCACGAGCCGATTTACCATATCGAACATGCAGACCGTGAGCAGTAGCTGGTGATCAAAGGTATCAAAGGCCGGAGAAAGGTCTAATAGCACGAGCTAAAAGAAAGACTTGCTCATATCAGTGTCACGATCATCATCGTGAACACGAAGCTAGGCGACATTCGACCCTAGATTACACGATCGGTTCCTACTACTGTTGTCTATTCATTAGTGACATCTAAGGTAAATGATCGGAAGCGGGATAGCTCAGGTGTAGAGCGCCGGCCTTCGAACCAGAAGGTGGACGGTTCGAACCAGGGTGTTTCGTTGTGTCCTTGGGCAAGGTACTTTATCCGATTGTCCCGGTGAAATTTCTTTATGGCAACGTAAATTAATATGCACAGGGAAAGTAAATTCATGAGTTGCTTAACGGCGCCTGTTATAGAGCTGCCACTCCCTGTGAGACCTCGCAAACCGTCATTTGCCAAGCTGCGCAAGCGGATTTAAAGTGCGGGATATAAATGCCTATTTCACTTTACTCTAGATTACTGCAATAGCTTACTTATCGCCTGTCTGTCGTCATTGATAGCCTGTCCCGTGTTCCGAAAACTTCATGTCGAATTGTTATGAAAAATGGTACCGGTAAATTCTGTCGGATCGCCCCCTACTTAATTCGTCTCCATTGACTTCTCATTCGTGAGAGAATTGAGTTCAAAGTGCTTGTGTTTGTGTTTTTGGGGCTTGACAACTTTGGACCTGGTTATATTAAACGTCTTCTCGAATTTTATGCTACCACACGCCGTCTGCGGACATGTGACGCATACACTCCTGTGATTAACCAATGTCGTTACATCACATCTGATAGACGCTCTTTCTCCGGTGCAGGTCAAAGATTGTGGGATGCCCTCCCAATGTGATCGTCACAACAAACATCTCTCGTGTCTTTAAAATCTCAGCTAAGGACTTAACACTTTTCACGGCCTTTTACATACTGTATTTTAAGATATATTTGATTGGTATAATCTTTTGTTATTCAGCAATTTTATCTATACTTTTGTTAGACTTGTGAAGCGCGAGTGAGAGTATTCACATACATAAATACAAAATATAAAAATATTCTTACCTTGACAACCCAAAGACAATATGTGCCAAATTACAAAGTTGTTGGCAAAGCGGCTTTTTAGAAAGTTTTTAAAGAAAATGTTAACATCGGATGTGTGGATGGACGGACGGACGACGGACAAAGTTCGATAGACAGTGCAGATGAATAGTTTGTAGACTATGCATCGATGAATGACCACCTATCGCAGCTATAGCTGAGTGTGTAACATCTTCCAGTCCAACCACCAGTGGGGTGAATAGACGGAAATCAACTGCCCATACTTTGCGGCCTGCATCCTTTCCCCAACCACATTAAATAAGGCTAGACATTCAGTGACTGGTGTCAAACTCTACTCCACATCATGTTTATCCCAATCAATGATTTCACTGCACCCTATACGCGATGTTTAATTTACCATCTAAATCACATTTAAATAAGCCCATCCGTCGTTCTGAATGCGTTTAAATTTGTATTTAAATTCCACCCAAAATATGTATAGAAGTCATAAAGAACAAACTATCAATATATCTGCACAAAAAGAAATTCTCATACAGTACTGTTACCTATCTGCCATTAGATGCTAAAATAAGAAAGGCCACGGTGCGTGTCATTAACATGAGTATCTGCTCGATATGAACTAACTCTACGGGTTTATATGGTCATATATAGATTATGGCAGATATCGTAAGTTTTGTGGTCTTTAACTATTATGTTAGAGGTGAACATAGTTCAGTTACTAATAATTTTTCTTTCGGAGATTAATTAAATTTAAACGTTCTAATTCTTCACTGGGATGCAAATCGGCTCCCGACTTGCTCTCGTGCTTTCTCCGTGTCTCCTGTTCTCTGTCGTTTTGTCCGATTATATTCCTGTGACTGGCCGTGCCACTTGTTCTTACTTGTCCCCTCTGAGTAGGCCCCTGCCGCCGTTCGAAAGTCCAGCTGAAAGTAGTCTTCGTATTGATATTTTCGTGGGGCGCCGAGCGATGTCTGTTGATGTCAGACAAGTTCGTCGCGTTGCAAATCGACAACATCCGGTCCCGTCGTAGGCCGAGTTCGTTCTCGTCATTTGTCGACACTTTTCGCTTAGTGCCTGTAGAATTAGTTTCGCTATCGTTAGAGTGGCAATTACCTCGCGGTTTTCCACCTTTACCAGGAACTTTCGTTGAAGGTGTTTTGGTATTATTGCACACTTTGCGATCTTTCTTTTTCGTTTCGCTTTCAATCGTTTTCCTCTGTAAACACTCAATTTCGTAGAGTCGGTCTACTATTTTTATTACATTCGGGCTGGGATTCTTTTGAGTGAGAATTTTATATTCTCGACAATGTTTCGGACTCGTATACGCCAAATAAATATCAACACGATCGTATGGCTCCGGTAAAGCTGGCGCGAACTCATTAGGCCTTTTTTTAGAATGGAAAAGGTTGTTTCTCTCGCTATAACAGCCAGGTTTGTAATTTAATTTAGCCGATTTCGCAGTTCTACTAAGTGCCAATTTAGCCAGCTGCGTTATGTCATTTTTACTGAAAGCTTTACAACATTTCTCGGTCACTTTCTGTCGGTTCTCCTTTAATCCCTTTGATAACTTGGCGTCAACCTCGTAACATGTTCCATTAACATATGCGTCGATTGGACTACGTTCATCCAGACTACATGTAATTTTCCTATACATGTTTCCGACATCCAAATCCGTATGCTCGTCCCAGATATCTGCTGATCTAAAAATGTGCCTTGTAGGAAATCTTTCTCTTTCTTTCACGTTTATTATATCACTCGTTTCGTCGCTGCTTTCACCGGAACTATCGTCCTCGTACATTCTACGTATTGACGCCAAATCTTTAGGAAATACATCGTTCTGGGAGCCATCGCTGGTACTGGAGGTATTTTTGTGTTCAACCGGAACTCGGCCAGAATTCATGTAATCAATGGAATCCCGTATATTGTAATTGCTGACCCGATTGCCCTCGTTGCTCGTACATAACTCGTCTTTTACAGTTCCTTCTACAATAGTTACACGCTTTACGCCATCCCCGTCGTCGTCATTTTTCATGTCACCGCGTGCTCCCATGTCATGCTCGCTGCGATGTTGGTGACTTGCTTGCGAGTTCTGAATTTCTTGTATGTGTACTTTTTGTCCAATTATCGTATTGGGAACGGATTTGGGCCGAATGATCCGCGAGTCGAACGTTCGACTGGGTTTACTCTTTGTGCTATATGGCCTGAAAGAAATGGGCCCTTTATCAAATATTTCCAGGTTAACTCTATTTCTCTTTGGGATAATCAATTTTCAATAGCATACACTGTACTTAGAATTTCAACCACAAATCCGACGACTGATCAATGCATTGCAGTATTATGTTCGTCCTGACGGCTGTTTATTTTATTACCTCGTCGATATTTGTACCTGTGTGTATTGTACTATGTTAATTAAACATACAAGTTAATTTCTCTGAGGACAGTTGGTCTAAAGCCAGAAATACAAAAATACCCGAATGGATATAGCATGTAGATGTAAGCTATACTAAGATATACTTTATGTATAATTCGGTTTTTTAAAGGTCGATATCCTACGTAACGTTGTCCTTTCAATTTAGAGACTCCATGATTGTCTAAGATGCCCTTATGTACAAAAATATAATAATGCAAGTTGGCCGACGTGAGAATGGTTGGAAGTGGCGCCAATGCCTAAGATAAACCGCACCTAACGTATTTAGATCGCGTCGTTTCGGACTCCTGGGTCGTTGTCACGATGCCGGTGGGTTCTAGGCGGTGGTTACCAGGTAATGGTATCCATTTCTTCGCACCAAACGGCTTACGACTCTCGTTTAATTGTTCGTGGTACTTCTGGAAGGCGTGAGGTCCATCGACGAGAAACACTTTAACCTCACTGCGCTTTCTTTGTATATGCTATAAAAAATATATCACCAATGACGACAACGACAATAGCGGTTACGGTTAAACAGTGATAAAGTGATTGATTTAGATAGTGCTGAGTATTGCCTACTAATATGATCACAAGTCGCGACGTATAGGCTACGCGTGTTCATAGGGGAAGATATTTGGTCTGCTACTCGTCAGTGTATTTCTTTTTAGGGCATCGTTTTTTTCTTCACGTGCCCATTAAGTGTACAGAAACGTCGGTGTGGCGTGAAAATAATTAGTTTTAAATAGTTGTAATATTACCTCGTACACAAAGGCATTTTAAGCTTAGAAAAAATGGTTATAATTGTAATTATATACCTCATAACGCCAGTACGTTACTTAGGCAGCAGTTCTCACTACGACAACGCTAGAATGTGTTTCTGATTGTAGGTAACTTTTCCTTTCCCATCTATGTCCATATGCCGAGATTGTTTTCCTTGTCTATATATCTCCGATTTTCATTCAATAACAATGAACATTGAACGGTTGTGGTGGAACCCAACGCTATCCTCCCAAAAATTATTATTACATACCCGGAAAAACGGAAATGGCGTCTGCTGACTGGGTCTCGTTGTACCGACACGGATTTGATCAGATAGTTTGTTGAATTCGGTCTGAAAACAAAACGTGAGATATTCCATCTCATGACAATGACATCGTCTTGCCGTTCTCAAAGTTTTTCACAACGGTCTGAAAATACTCCACTTCGTTCGCCGTATGACCAAATAGTCATCTTGCAAGTCAACTATTACTACATGCCTCGTGCGCATTTAATAACTCCATCCAACAGACTACGCATTGATGTACGCGCTAAATTTAGTTACAATCAATCCGCGAATAATATTTTAATATACATTAGGCCGTATAGGTGATTGGTATTATATTGGAGGCATTGGTTTTATGATACCTATCGTTACAATGTGTCGATACTCGCTCTATGAACCTATATTGGTACAAAGTATAGTCGCTATTCAATGATTTACTACAGTATAAAGCCTATTATGTCCGCGCGTATCAGTAATACATAATATACGACTTTAACGTATGCGAAGGAGCGACCTATCACAGTATGCACAATCTGGGGCTTATCACCGTTTTTTGTTTAAGACTGCGTATGAATTGAAAATGCTCACTGTAATATACACTATGAAACAAGTCCCTGCACATACGCGGCTAATCCGAGCAGGGTACAGTAATTCCACTTGCAATAAATAAATAACGATTAAGGGTTGACCCACGGACGTCCCGGCGTCTCGATCACCCCTGCTATACAGTGTTATCGACGTAGCCTAGTCGCTGCTATTCTTTAAGGCGCATACCGTAGTTCGATAACTCAACGTCTTATGGATTTCTGCATGTGTTATGACAATAGCCAATGTGTTCCATAGTAACCGAATCTTTTCGATCTTTAGCGTAACAAACTCACGGCGATGTTTTAAACTACTTATATAAAGGTAAAAATGCATGTTTGGTTACAATTTTATTTGTGCCCCCCTTCTCTCTATACAAATGTTGGTTAACTCAAATCGACTAACGTGAGTAAGAGAGATGTGGTAATTAATATGGACCGTTCCCCTTGCAAGGATGGCGAATATTTGTCCGTTTATTTCTGTTTTTAATGAGACTTTTACATGGACTTATGTGTAGAAACCTTTAATTTAGATGGCGAATGTTTGTCGTGTATTTCTGTTTTTAATGAGACTTTTACATGGACTTATGTGTAGAAACCTTTAATTTAGATGGCGAATGTTTGTCCGTGTATTTCTGTTTTTAATGAGACTTTTACATGGACTTATGTGTAGAAACCTTTAATTTAGAACGTTGTGATAATATTCTACGAATTGAAGAAAGTTTTATCTCGTGTGATATAATTTATCTAAGGTTATGACCATGATATTTAATCACGAATATTTTGATATTAAAGTGATTCAACAATAATTTCGGTTGTCGAGGTGGGTGATCGCCCCCTACTCCAGTGCATGTGAAAGAAAAATAACGAAAGAAATAAAACTGAAATTACTGACCTCTGTTATATACGGGGAACAGCCGATGTTGGACAACCAGCATGGTGATTCATTTGACTTGATCTCGTGGTTTTCTAACGCGTTCTTTAGTCTTTGGGTCGATTGCTGCGACGAGACGAGCACATTGCTAACCAATGGTCGGAATCGATTTTCTATTAGACACGCAGGAAATGTGGCAGCCATTGTTTCGTGCAATAATTGGTAGAAATGCCATCAAGTATAAATAGGCTAAGAAACTAATCATGTTTCCTCAAGGTTTTTGTTATTAACTTGGAAGGCGGTTACCTCAAAGTATTTTTTGAATGATAGGCTTTTCATCAAATGGTAGTATGCTAGCAATAAGTCACGGGAAAGTAGGTCTTTGCGCCTAGCGTTCATCACTAAAACTAGAAGGCTCTTGGTTCCTACCTGGATAAAATCTACTGTAAAAATTTACTAATGGGTCCATAGCTTTCAAGGGCAGGCGTTCTCTTCGCGCTAGTGACTTGCTAACTACATCGATTCAAGATTCAAATTCGTGACACCTATAAAAGAGATAGAATTTAGCTGTATTTATAAAATGTTAAGTATTCTTCTGAACACGATGACGGCCATATTTAAGAGTTTAATATGCAACTACTTTACAAATAAGGTTGTCGATAACTCACCATAATAAACATTTTCAACTTTACCTTTTTTCCTGTGTGAAAGACGTCATTAATACTCGACGTCATATTATTTTTGTGGTTCTATGAGCGATCAAAAAACACGTGGGATTTATGGATCCGACGGGAATTTAACGATGAAACAGTACTCAGTCTGTATAACGCATGCGTGAAACCCATCTTGACATTTAACCTGGGTACGTGGGGATTCGCGCGCCGCGATGAACAGTGTCCTGAGGCCTTTCACCGGAAACAGTTTCGATTGCTTCTGGGTATACACCACCCAGATCACATCAGCAATTCGGATCGGTACGACCCGTGTAAATATCATCGATTAGGACTTGACATGGTCGAAGCACGCTGGAAGTTATTCGGGCATATTCTTTGACTTGATGATAAGGTTCCAGCTAATGTTGTAACGCATCATTACTTCAGCGACGGTATAGGACAAAGAAAATGTTCGTGGTAGACCGCGCACAACGTCGGCGACGAAGATTCAAAATCAATGGTCGTATTTGAAATCAAAGAAAGTAGATGGTTTTCAGCGCTCCATGATCGCAATTATGTCAAAAAAGGCAATGCCCAGGTAAATAAACAAACCTGAATCCGTGGATGATCTAGACGCACTATGCAATGTTGCTGCTGAACGTGACTCAGCATTCAGAATCTTGGCATCGGCCTAAGCAACCGTAACATAACTTGTCGTTTCGTGGCGAACCCGGCTTATAATAATGATGATAACAATCTACGAGCGCTCCAGTAGGATAATCCTTTGTTTTACTCAATAGAGCTATTGATATTAAATGACCTCAAGTTGTATGGAACGAAAAAATATAAGCCTATATAGAACCTCAACCATGAAATGGAATTGTAAAATATCGACGTATGGATGGGATAGGACATCTTATTAGGCTATCAGACGACGATACATCTGACAAGCTTGCACTTGAGGAACCCAAAACCAAAGCAACTAAATCAGAAAGGGTTAAAAACCCTCATGGCTAAAACAAGCCAGACAGACTTTAAAGGCCCCGCACTTGATTTAATGATTTATGACGCTTTGGTCATTGCGCGTGACATGTAAAAAATTTCGAGTTCTAGTGAAGAGTATTACGGCTGACGAAAATTAAGACATATGATGATCACGAAGACGACGATGATGATGCTGATGTTTGTGTTGCCAAATCCGAAAAAACTCGCAGTAGACACTTAAGCCTTTTCTGTCGGATCATTGTATTATAGTGTGGCTATTGTATAGCCGTATAACGTTGTAAAAACCTCTGCTTGGTGAAACCATCGTGTATGATAGGTTCAGAATTGAAATAACATGATTATGGGGTAACATGAACTACTCAAAACTTCTTAAGGGTCACTCATATATATATATATATATATATTATAA
>WURV02182153.1:0-13157 GCA_011762755.2 Epimenia babai
GACTGGTGGGAAGTTTCGAACCCGCAACCTTTCGGTTACGAGTCTGGTGTTCCTACCACTCGACTAACTGCTTCCCCAGTATTCCGCAGTGACCCTCGCCCCATCGTCTACGAAAATGACGTTAGTCTTCCAGAGTCTCGATACACCGACAGAAACCATTACATTATTTGGAAAATGAGCCCTTTCTTTGAAAAATCTATCGGGTGTGACATGTCTCTTCCGCAGGACATTGGCATACACGCGATCATTCTGTGTGTTGATTGGCATTGCTACTGTAAAGATTTTTTCATCAGTGAACCACTATAGGACGGCATAACCAATGGCTTACAAGATGAAGAAACAGCCTACAAGATGAAGAAACAGCCTACAAGATGAAGAAACAGCTTACAAGATGAAGAAACAGCCTACGAGATGAAGAAACAGGCTACAAGATGAAGAAACAGCCTACAAGATGAAGAAACAGCCTACAAGATGAAGAAACAGCCTACAAGATGAGCCAACTTTGGACAAAAGTGAAAACTTGTCATGGATACCATACACGAATATTAGTGATGTCACACACTTTATATATGGTCAAAATGTGGAGTGATAGTTAGTAAATCAGACTGTATATTTTTTCAAACTGGTCGACCCAATCCAGAGTTATGACTAACTGTATACCTTGGCTTGGTTTAGTTTGGCCTACCCTGTATAAATAAGATGATAAAGATTGTGACAACTACTTTTAGTTTTACTTACGGCTCCTCTTCCAGAGGCACTAACGGCTCCTCATCGGCACTAAAAACACGAATACATATTCACTAAATAAAAAGTAAATCTTAACCTTTAGTTTCATACGATATGGCTAATATGGCAACCAACATGTCTAGTCACTAAATCGAAAAGATTTTGAATTTACATTTTTTATATGCGACAGTAAAATTGACTAGTAGTAAAGTATGTGCCAGTAAAATTGGTTCGTAGTAAAGTATGTGCCAGTAAAATAGACTCGTAGTTAAGTATGTGCCAGTAAAATTGACTAGTAGTACAGATAGACATACGCACCAATAAAAATACATAAATATGACATTACATACACATGTGGAATATTTAGGTTCTAAAGAAATGCACAGAACAAAAAGGCCAAGTGCATGTATGATTTACTCTAAAATTCTGAGAACCTGTTAATATAAAATATATATTTGGATAATTCTATTATACATCATTATTTCCTTGGCTATTTCTGAACTCTACTTGCATGTTATTAGGCATGTCACATTACTCCTTGAATCCCAATTTCTACATACGAGTTCATAAGAATATCACAGATGAATCAAAGGTGGTAACATATTGTGAGATGAAAATTGACATAACATGTAAGAAGAATATCCTCAGATCGAGAAATATATCTGATACACATTAGAACAACTATTATTTGTACTAAGATAAGAAAAATGTCGCAGAGGTAATGCATAAAATTGTGTCGTGATAATGACGGAACACATACCAATCCACTAGATCAGTAGAAACAATAAATAATATCAGAAAAACATGGATTTAGGCAACACCCTATACATATGTATTGATATTCAACTTTCTGATACCATAATAGCATAGACAGCAATATTTGATAGAAACCAAGATTAACCATGATGTTAGAGGGGGTAGGCAATGTGGTTCTCTGAATAGATGGAAAGAAATGCACAGAAAAACCCTATACCTCCGATAGGACTTGAACCCATGACCTCCAGATAACCAGCAATACCAGAGCGGTTATCTAGAGATCGCGGGTTTGAGTCCTATCAGAGGTATAGGTTTTTCCGTGTATTTCCTTCCAAAGATTAACCATGTCATTGTATGAAAAGGTATAATACAAGAGAGTGTGACTGCATTATAGCAAACCTTTTGGAGCAGTGAAGTAGTGCAATCTGCACGCCAGTGTACTACCATGACACCAGTATATATTCCAACACTAAACTTAACCCGGATCGCACTAGTTCACTGCGCCAACTATTTATAAACATACATTAAATCCATTTGAATCTAAATCTACCTGTCACCCTTTCTTTGAACAAGTTCTTGTAGAGCATTGTCCAGACGTGATCGGGCGCTTGTCACCTCAAGTACTGAAATATATCGTTACACTAGTTTATAATCAAATAATGTAAACAAATAATAATTAAAAAGTATGTTGTTATACGACCATCTGAAGGACAGACATGCGATACACACTATTGTAATCCCATGCATGTTGATTTGCTCTATGACAAAAGGGGCGGGCTAAACACTGATTATAGGTATGTGGATTACTTGGGATTAGGGTTAGCAATAGGAATAAAACTTTTATTAAAAGCCGAGTTTACGGCGGGTGGATTGCACTAGTTCACTGCGCCTTAAGTTTGAACAGAGGCTGTCATTTTCACTAGAAATGGCAATATGTCCCAAAAATTAAAACTGTCGCTGAATCATAGCATGCAGATTGACATGGTGCTGCTTTCGCCTTAGTAGATAATTAATTCACAAGCACCTGATTTCGAACCATCTCGTATTTTGCTTAGCGCCATCGTAAGCTCACAGTTTGGAGTTCAAAGTTCATGGCCCGGAACTCCCAGCGACACAGGGACGAGCAGTGCGCAGGCGATTAAACTAAATATGATCTTGAGTAGTAACGTACCTATAGCTAAAAGTATTGTAACGATTTTCCGATTTCTATTGTCTAAATCGTGTGCCCTAGCCATCTTATTAATTATGCAGTATGCTCTTATTTTATGTACAATATACAAATTACATAAGAATAATGAGTAGTATATGACACAGAAGACAATCTAAATGTATAAGACAATGCGTTAATCTTTACCGTCATCAAAATGTTACCTCCGAATCAGCATATATATCGTAAGCATAGTAAGGCACAAGTCAAACGAGAGTAATTTTTATACATTCATACCTACACTCTGAAAGAAATCTCAATTTTTTAGTTGAAATTTACCAATTTGGCAGCTCGGAACGATACCTTGGAGTTAGTTGGCCTTCTAAACTGCCTTATTTGTGTACAAAAAGATTGGAAGAGTGGAATAAAATATTTCTAATCCATATGAGACTTTTTTTCTAATTCAAACAACAAAATATATAAATTATTTTACTGGTGAAATGTTCAACATAGCGCTTTGCCACACTATCACAATCAGGAGTAAATATGCATATATTGAGTAAAAAGTAACTCCCGACAAGAAAAAGCACAGCGACATTCTTCGCGGTACGAACTTATTTAGAGTCGGGATGATATGGGATGTTTTTAACTGCGCCAAATTTGAAGGATCCATGATGGCCGTCAAAAGTTGTCGGATGGACCTGTAGAGTAAACATAATAATAAGGCAGCTTAACTGTGAGCTTTAAAATAGACTCATCCTCAGTATTTCTAACTTCATGAATCATTTTCATATAAACCCTCAATGTGTGAATAAGTTCTACCCGAGTAACCGGACGGTTATTGTTTATTTGATGTTTATAAATATATTTTTTATTGTCCGAGTATGATTAATTTAGGCCATTGCTGCTTAGTCATAGTATTTTACTATTAAAAGATATGAGATTGTATAATTTATTATCTGTGAGTGTCATCATTCAATCAATAAATATTTGTATTAACGGTATTCCTGTTGTCGCCCGCAAGTTGAAATTGTTACTTAGCATGATAAATGTTATGGGTATTTCTTGATAGTATATACTACACATTTTACTAGTTAGTCCATATGCTGTCAGCAATATTTTTGCATAGTAATTACATTCATAAAGGTAAAGTACAACACCTATAGACCGCAAGTATCAGCCAATGCACTCGGATGCGGTTTACAATAAATGTTTATGGCAGCTGCTAGTATATTCACTGCAAATACAATACCTTTGACACTTGCCTATTACCTGTTAAAGATGATGTCAAGCGTCTACCCATGTCGGAGTTGGTTTTACTCCAGCAATTGGGGTAAAGTGACTTGCTCAAGATCATCGCTCATAAGTCGACCAGTAGGCAGTTTCGAACCCGCGACCTTCAGTTGCAAGTCCAGTGTTCCTACCACTCAACTAACTCCTTTCCCAGCTGCATTCATTGGAAATTTAGTCACCTAAAAGTTTAATTCACCATCAAAATGCTTATAAAATTTTTGATGAATTATTACATCCCATTACAATGTTAACATCTTTGACTTTAGAACTATTCAGAATGCTGGTATTTTATATAACAAGAACATATGCCAAAAATATTTTCAATAACAACAAAGACTCAAAATTTAAAAGTTATATCAATATGATAAGCTTTTATTTATAACAGGCCCCGCATCGGTATTGTATTCAGATTTGATGTTCTATTGGCTTTTTGTGGGAATGCTACACAATTTTAGTCACGTTATGTTTTTTTTTGCAAACTGTAAATTTCACCTCTCTGTGACAACAGGAAATCAAATTTCAGCATCTATTATTTGAATGTAACTTAGTAAAGATATGTCCAATTTTACATAATAAACTATATTAAAAGCATTTAAGTAAATTATCTAATTACTACTTTCGTTAAAAATAAAGGTGGAGGTTCTTCGTATTTATATTCATCCGAGTTCAGGCCTTATTCTCCTGTTTTATTCTATATTGCTCTTAGTGTCAAACACGTAATTCATAGATTGTATTAGATTGCTGCTCCTACGATGGGTTTCCCAAAATTATAAAGGCAACAGACTGGATATCTTCAGTGTTACATGCAGTAATTGTGTCATGTTTGTTCCAGATCGAAAAAGAGTAAACTCTATAGAATTGAAAGGACATAAACTATTGTGAAGTTTTTATATGAATAATCTCAATATTTAAATAAATTTAAATGCTACTGCGACAGAACGCTTCAATATGTCAAAGAATAGCGAAAGCACATTTCTCGAATCTATCAAAGAGGAGGAAGGTAATGATTATATTATTTACGCTGACGGCTATCGCTTTACCATGTTATCAGAATATTTACTGTATATGTCTTTTTTCTCGACTTACTTATGGTATACCGAGTTTGACGTTGAACTGTATTCCTTGTATTACTTATACTCCTTGCATTTCTATTTAGTCATAGTAACCATAAATTTGTGTGGTGTCTGATTGCCATGTTTTGGAAGGGCACTACAGATCAAATAGAATATCATTTCATTTAACGGTTGTGTTAGGCTATGGTTTAACTTATATGTACATTCTATTGTGTTATGCAATATAATTAGTTCTCACACGAAATGTATATAAGTGCCTTAGAGACAGTAATAGTTATAGGCAGATACGTAGTTATTACGGCGCCTCCAAAACAAAGGATTATTATTATTTAAAAAAGTAAAATGGAGTAAAATTTAGCCAAATTTATCGCATTTTCTATCTGTTTCATATGTATTTCGCAAGATTTATTTATTTCTACTGAATCTATTTGGAAGTTTTATCTCCCTTTGTTATACGCAGCAAGTACCCGGCGCGAATCGCTCTCCGGTACCTTTACCTCTCACTGTCAAATCAAGAGGTCATCACCGGACGGCAGGAAAAGCCACTCGGATGATGGTCAAGTATTCCTAGCGCCTAATGGTAAAATGCGCCTTTAAAAAGGAGGGGGCTTAATTCACTGTTCAATTGGAATGACTTAGGAGTAAGAGCATAGATATAAGAATGTTACACTGAGAAATTGGTTAATAACGTCATGTCTCCAAGGTACCACTGCCATATTTCCAACAGGTAGATTAGATAAGTTCATCTATTGTCATCATTTGTTGACGATAACGATGATGCGTATACAATTTTATTGTAGTTCATCTTTTATTTATATTTACATTCGTGGGTAATGAAAGATATTTGATTCGGGTACGAGTTATAAGTTCTATAATGAACACAGTACACAGTTAATTAATCCTGGAGTACATTTCGAGATAAAACTTTTGTGTTGCGTCTAGATGATCAGCCATCGTTGCTGGTGATTATCGGGTCGTGTTCGAAAGACAACCCCGAACTAAACGATGCCATTAAGGTGGGTTCGTGTTTTATACTTACTGTAATATGTTGTGTTTTTCACACACGAGAGACTTATTAATACGAATCGCCCATAAGCTAATGTTCGCGACCTATTTGTAATCTGTAGATGACCCCCGTTGTTTTACATACATAAAAAGAATAATGCTTCGCTGAGTACCGGTTCGTTCCTACGCACAAAGTCCCATCTCTGGAAGCTGTATTTGCCACAAAGTTGTAACGATTTTTATGACCGCACAGTGTAGAATGTATCTCCTCGCTATAGCGAATGGCTATTGAAGGATAACTCAATGTTACTTCGAGCATTAGGATAAAGATTTTCCTGCTTATATATTGAGAAATTCACGGTAAAGTCGGTTATTGTCAATTTCATGGGCGAAGAGCAAGTATTGCTTAGAGCGACAGATATTTATTATGTTAGTAACGCTAAAACACTGTTTCTCCTTTTTGGCCCTCTGCGAGAAAATTTTTTGTATTTAAGAAATCGTTTCTATGGGAGTCTAAACTCATTTACACACTTTCTATGTCATTATTTATGTTTTTTTTTTTTAATATACTGGATTTAGTAGTTATATTGAATAGTGTGTCAATAATGATAACAATCTGTTTATTTATAGTGCTACAATATAGTTATATAACTTTCAGCAACACTTCACATTTTTTATACTATGCTTACAAATATACACCGATCAGTGATACATCAGTGATACTTAATAGGCGTAATGTGTAAGAGGTGATGCACACCATAAAACCTAGATTGCTAGAACAATTCACGATAGGAAAGAATAAAACACCCCATGGAATGATTAGATATGAAATATTAATGACCAAGGTATAATACGTATTATATATAATATGCATTATGTATTATATGCTTTATTTATCATGTTCTCATGCGTTTAGTCGCTCGGAATCCGCGTGGAGTACTCTCAGACCGGACTCGAGTACATCCAGAGCGCGGGGCGGGGCGATATTGTGTTCGTGACAGACGACTTCGACAACGATACTTTCCATCGGTTGCGGAAAGCCGAAGCTCGAATCGTCGGGCCACCCGTCATCATTCGCTGCTTCCACAACAAACAGGTCGTGAATCGGTTTAGAAATCGACCATCGGTATCTCGGCTAGGTGTGGCTAGAAATTTGTAGCGGCTGGTCGCTGGTTGTGGCTAGAAATTTGTAGTGGCTGGTCACTGGTTGAGACGCGGCCTCGCTAACCTAAATGACCGTCCGTCGCGGTCAGCACAGTTATACCAATGGACACAATCGAAATGTCTTGAGGTCATCTCTATGCGCCAGTGGGGCGGTGGTTGGAAGCGCGTGCCTTCTCCCCCCCCCCCATAATGGGAACTGATCGAGAGTTTTTGCCCTTATATATTCAGAAAGATT
This sequence comes from Epimenia babai, assembly GCA_011762755.2. NCBI lineage: Eukaryota > Metazoa > Mollusca > Solenogastres > Cavibelonia > Epimeniidae > Epimenia > Epimenia babai. The sequence continues at coordinate 7,400 of WURV02182153.1, forward strand.
CCCCTTGTATATTGAGAAAGATTCCCCTTATATATTGAGAAAGATTTACCTTATATATTGAGAAAGATTCCCCTTATATATTGAGAAAGATTCCCCATGTGTGGGTTATTAAGTTTCTCGAACTTCATGAGAGGGCGACCTTGTGAGTGCGACTGAAAGGGGAGGCAATTAGCGTAGTGGTTAGAGCATTTTGACTTTGAATGCAGAGGTCCCTGTTCAATTCCCGCTCTACCCAGTGAACTACCTGTGGCATTTTTCGGACAGAAAGCAGCCCTTTTAAGCCCCTGTGCCCATGGAATGGGGGTCTGGATAGCCCTTGCAGTGTGGTTCTGTTAGGGCTTTTCCTCTCCGACGTGGCTGTGCTTCAGATGCGCTTACGCAATATGTATGTGAAATGGGAGACATTTCCTGGACTGCGAATGTCCTTTCGGGTAGTGCTTATCTCCCTTCCTGTAGCCACCGGCCAGGCACTTCCAGATGCAGTTACTTATGGTGTGCAAGTGCAAGATGCGGTATATGCGTTCACATTTGAAGGATGTGCACGCAAAACGCGATATCGTCCTTTTCGGAAATTTTTGGATTATTATGGCAGTTTCTTTCTATTTCATAAAACGCATATTTTAGCCTGTTATATTCGACGCATATTGCGGTATATCCTGATAGCACGCCGATGTATAAAAACTACAGTTCTTGCAAAACGCGACAAGCTACGGCATCTGTTTTTATCAACGCTGTATATTGTATATTGAAAATGACAGACTGCATATTATAGTTATACATTCGCAATGAAATTTATAAAAAAACTAATACTCTAGAATTTAGCACAACACTTTATGTAGTCTATTTTCGACAGCTAAGCTAATAAGTACACTTGAATCAAATAAATTTCAATAAATTTCATTTCACAGTATTAAAATCCTAATTATTTTCCTTGGAAAAATATGGATATATCTTCTTTTTGCATTTGCACCCTCAATTTCCAGCTGTTGCCACTAATTATTTTGTCTACCTACGGATTCCGTAATGTAATCTACGTTCACTTTTCCAGCCCATCCCGTTCGTGACCCGCCCCCTGTACAACGCATGCATGCAGGGCCTTATAGTCTGCTTCACTGGATTTCGCGAGCGCAACGAAGTGGTCAGTTTACCGCTCACATCGTACCTCTAACTCTCTTTTGCTCCAAGACACTTATTAACTCCGCGATTTATAGGCATCATGCCCGACGTGTTATCCATCGTACCGTATCCATTACCATTGTACTTTATATGTTACCATCGTACGGTATTTGTTACTATTGTACCGTATTTGTTACCATTGTACCGTATTTGTTACTATTGTACCGTTTCTGTTACCATTGTACCGTTCACTGTTACCAACTGCGCTCTTAATGGTAGCTTTGTACCGAAAAAAGTAGTTTTATTAATGTGAAGTTATACAGTATTTTCTCAAATTCTCGTGCCCTAATTATATCGGTTGAATATTCAAAACTGCATTCATGTATTCAATACAGTGAAACTGTATATTCGCGTATTCATTGCAGTGAAACTGTGTATTCACATATTCAGTACAGTGCAACTGTGTATTCTTGTATTCATTACAGTGTTACTCTGTATTCACATATTCAGCACAGTGAAACTGTGTATTCTTGTATTCATTACAGTGTTACTCTGTATTCTCGTATTCAGTACAGTGAAACTGTATTCTCGTATTCAGTACAGTGAAACTGTGTATTCTTGTATTCAGTACAGTGAAACTGTATTCACGTATTCAGTACAGTGAAACTGTATTCTTGTATTCAGTACAGTGAAACCGTGTAATCTCCTATTCACTACAGTGAAACTGTATTCTTGTATTCAGTACAGTGAAACTGTGTATTCCCGTATTCAGTACAATGAGTCTGTGTCATTTTACCGCAGTTGAGGATGGCGGACTTGGTGCACCACATGTCGGGGAGTATACGGCGTGACATCAACTACAAAGTCACGCATCTCGTGGCGAACTGTACGTCCGGCGAGAAATACAGGGTACGTTTCACATCGTCCCTGCCGCATGCCGAGAGCAGCAGCACCCCAGCACCCTGCGCCGCCTGGCGCGCGTATTTTTCGCTGCTTGGCGGCTGCGTATATCGCGGGTCGACCGTAGGGCAGCTACTGGCCATAATATGACTAATTTTTTCATAAAACGCAGCTGATCACCGGAAGCATTGAAGTATGCTCCACCTTTAGGGGTAATGTATCTGTGTACGCTTCAGAAATGATATTTACGCAAAATTAATGAGAACGAAATTTAGTCCCAGTTGGTTTTGGGAGAGCTCATTTGGTCGAGCACCAGACACCAGATATGTGGAGGTCGCGGGTTTGGATCGCAAGCCAGTCGAGGCTGCATATGTCTCTCCATTGTTCTTGTCGGCTCTTCCCCCCACAACGACTTCGGTCGTTCCAAATTCATCCGGAGTTACTACGTTTTGACTGGAAAACAGGTTGTACAAAAAACATGAGCGTTCTGACAGCAACGAACAGCAGACGGATATTACATAGGGGTGCTCGATGCATTCTCTAATCAATATGATTAGACAGCTTATCGAATGCTCGAGAGAAAAGCACAGAAAAAAACTTGTGCATCTGTTGGGACTCGAACCCACGACGTTCAGATAAGCGGTCTGGTACTCCACCAACTGAGCTACAGTGGCAAGCTTTTTCCTGTTCAAAGGCCCGCCTCTAACATCATATCCAAAATGCGAACAATGCTAATATATTTGTGGCCAATATGTCTGTAATCATGAAAAGCATGGCCATAGATCGGATATGCCATTGGTTTTGTTGTCGCTTTTTCGAATTTTGCGTCGTTTTGGACGTCGTTTCAGGATGATCACTTGGTCGATTTTGCTTTGTGCGTTTGCTGGATTTTTCTGATTGGTCAATTATAATACGTTTGTGATTTTCTGACGAATTTTCGGGACGAGATAATTTCATGGCTTCAGTACGCGGTGAGCTACCACATCCCGACAATGCGCGATACATGGATCCACAGCCTGTGGGAGGGGCGGGAAAACAAGTGTCACGTTAACAACACACAGGTACGTGTCTCACGGTTCACCAAATATTAATATACAACCGGTATATATATGTTGTGGGTAACTGACAGTAGGAAATGTCACAGTAGCGATACACGACTCTACGTGTTGCGGGGAGTGTGACAGCCAGTGTAACAATGTCAAGGCGTGATAGGTATGGTCACGGGGATAGGCATAACTAGTATCAAGTTGATACACAACAGGTATATGTTGCGGGGTGTGTGTAACAATAGCAAGTGTCAGAGTGCAAATACAGAACAGCTACGTGTTGCAGGAACAGCTACGTGTTGCAGCAACAGCTACGTTTTGTGGGAACAGCTGCCTGTTGCAGCAACAGCTACGTGTTGCGGGAACAGCTACGTGTTGCAGGATGACAATAGCAAGTGTTGTATTGACCATGCACATATATTTCAGCGGATGAACTGGTACGAGTCATGTGTGTTATATCAGTAGGAGCACTACTCAAAGCCTCTGTTCAGACGACACACTCCATGTAGCCGCGTTACTTATGTTTCATTTCAGATGGAGGAGGACTACTTGAAACCTCTGTTCAGACGACACACTCCACGTAGCTACCTTACTCATGTTTCATTTCAGATGGAGGAGCATTACGTGAAGCCTTTCTACAAATGCTGTCTCAGCTTTTACGGTTTCTCCCCAGATGAGCAACAACATATGGAGGAACTTACCGTGAAAAATGGTATTTGTTTAGTTTTTACATTCCACGTTCCAATTATCGAAAGGCATTGAAAGTCAATTTTTGGTAAGAACAAAATCAGAAAAGAATAGATTATCAGAGTGTCTTTGAATAACCGAAATCAAAATTAAGCTGAGCTTGGTGAATCGAATTTATTTTATCTGGCTCCGTGATTGTTAACGGCGGCAGGGTTACACATTTTTTGTTTTCTCATTGCCTATTTCCGCATGTTGCTACAGATAAATCCACCCATGCTCTATGAGTTTATCTCAAAAACTGCGGGTAAAGCAGTTTGCCTATTGACGCAATAGAAACAGCGTAATTGGTATTGCCTAGGATTTAAGCTCTCAACTCACTGCTTGGTTCATCAGTGCTCTACCAACTAATCCACCCTTTTGGGGTCAGTTGGTATCTTTTAAAAGCGTAGTCGCTCTGCCCTGGTTTTTATTGCCAAACACTGCCCTCCCCTTCCCGCTTCACTCACCCAACATCCTAGAGTACCGTGGTGTCATGACGCGTATGTATGCTTGCAGGGGGTAGCTGTACATCGACGGGTTCAACTTCCTGTACCCACCTCGTCATCGAGGACCACACGGTCAAAGATCTACCGACATTCAGACTGCCACAACACGTCGTGAGGAACGAGGTACGTCTTCCTGTTCTTATATCGACCTTTAATCAAGCGATGTACTCCCCAAAATAAAATTCTCGCTACTTTTCCTTTTTCTCCCACGCTGTTTATTAGCCCCTAGCCCACTCGCTGCGTCGGTGCCTTCTTGGATTTGTTCTCGGCTTTGCTGGGTGTTTCTATCATCCGTACTACGAATCTTTGTACGTACACAGCTTCGATGCTTGCTCTGCTGTTCTCCCGTTCCACTATATATTTCGTGCGTGTCACCACCCCGACTCGTTGCGCCTGATGGAGTATACACATGTATATGGAAGCTCGTGTTAATCATAACCTTAGTGAGTCAGTAAGGTGTTACCTTTACCGTTCGTTGTATATACGCGCCACATCACACTCACCGTACTCCTCGTATAAACTCTATAACTCCTCCCTCGTATGCTGCATCAAATGCTAAAAAGTCTAAGAGTCCGACGCCACACACTGTGAAATACAGCATCTGTGTCATTTTTAACATAAAAGATATTTCAAAGCTAATGCGCTGAAGAGGAGAGCGTGTGGAGTGGGGGGCTGATGAAAGCCTTTTGACATGGTTAGGCAAGGACTTTTCTACTTTGATATGGCTGTGTATGGGATGGTCTGGAAGCGCCATCATATATGAAATCTACATATTATTGTTATTTTTATTATTATTTTTATTATTATTATTATTATTATTGTTATAATCGTTATCGTTATTATCGTTACTATCGTTACTATCGTTATTATCGTTACTATCGTTAGTATCGTTATTATCGTTACTATCGTTATTATCGTTATTATTAATATTATTGTTATTATTATTATTATTTTTAGTATTATTATTATTATTTTTATTATTAGTATTGCTATTTATCGAATGACGAATGTTTCACCAGTGGTTCTGGGCGAGCATTCAGATCGCGGCGTGCGCCGAGGAAGGACTCCTCGCCTTCAAAAAGTCCGAGTACGACGACGGTCGATTCACCCCGAACAACGTGAGCGGCTCGAAGTCGCGTAAACGGAAGAGATTAAAGGAGAACATCGCGCAGCTCGTGGCGGAGGGAGAGAACGACGCGACGAACCAGCACTCGTCCAAACGCAGGTCGAGCGAGTTCGGCGGCGTGTCGATGAGTCCGAATTCGTTCCTCGATGCCTCGGGGACACCCGATAAGTCCCTTCAAGGTTATTTTTAATATTAGTATATGTAGGCGGGTCGCCGCGTTAGTCTAATTGATCGTAACTAGAAAAAATAAAGGGCAAGACCTTTTTATTGACTAACTAGTTTATTGATTACAAGCTTTCACATAAAGAGTAACACTCATTGGACTGTTGAGCTGTTCT
>WURV02182164.1:0-13157 GCA_011762755.2 Epimenia babai
ATAATGCGATTTCGTCACTCTTAGACAAGTATCTCATACAGTGAATAAGTTTTTCCAAAGGCCGGATCGTAAAACCAGGGATCGGTGAGGATCCGGTGGGCACCAAGGGCCAAAAGGTGGGTGGAATGGCCAATATGCAGCAAGTGACGGGCGCGAGCCCCAATCCGGGCGAGGCGCTTTCGGCTGCGCAGGTAAGCGGCGTTGCCAATGAGGTGAGGCTCCCGCCAGTGGTCAAACTTGCCCTGCAAAGAACGTAGCTCCAGCCCGCCAAGCGCCGCCAAGGTAGCACCGGAGAGCCCAACCCTTAGCCATGTTCTGCGGTTCATGATGTAGCCTCAGCTAGCACGTGCGGCGGCCTCCGTCCCTGGCAATTGCACCCCCGTCACAGAGGGAAGCAATGCCAGCGGAAGAGCTGGCTTCAGTGTCTAATAAATGGGTACTTCGGCAGGGCCGAGCAAGCCCGAGAGCGTGGGGATCCCGCGCTGCTTCGACCGCTCCATGCGCGCCTCCACCCAGCGGGAAAAGGGCAAACCATCCCAACTGGTGAGCGCCAGCTCCTGAAAGAGGCGCCGTGGGCGTTTGCCGTCGGGGCGCACCGCCCGGGGCTGGCGATAGCGCATCACCGCATGCTGCACCCCATCCCAAAAACGCTGGCGGGCGTTCATACTGGCGATAGCGCCGTTTCGGATCTGGGTCTGGGCTTCCTGGGTATAGGCATAACGCTCCAGCGCTTCGCCCAGCCAGGTGCCGTGGTCCTCATCCTGCTCAATGTGCAGGGTAAAGTAACCGATTTCCTTTTCCGAAAAGCCCGCCCGCCGCAAGCCAGGAATAATGGCGGCAAACATATTGGGAATGGCCCACTCGTGGCCGGGACCCACTGCCCCCAAGCCTTCCAGGAAAGGCTTTTGAGCAATCATCTTGCGATGGGTGATAATAAACTCAAAGGACGGCGCTGGGATTTGGCGGCTACGACACACGTCGGGATCCCCGCCGGTGGCGCGCAGAAAATCCCCGTACAAGGTGGCATGGTCATGGCCGTCGCTGCCTTCGCCGTATTCATCTACAAGCACCTTAGCCAACCAAGTTTTGCTTTCGCTATCAGGCGCCGTCAGGAGCAACCTTTCAAGATAGCTTGTGAAAATGCACACGAGCGGGTAGTGGATTTCCGCAAACACCCGGTAGTCCTCTTTGGAGAAGGGGCTGGTGGCGAGGCGGTTTAGAAAAAGGTGATTCACCGCAGGGTGGGTGAGGACTTCCTTCTCGAGGTCAGCGAGAAACTGCTTTGCTGGCTTGGTCATAACTCAGCCCCCACAGCGGTTTGCTCCTGCCGCCGGTCTTTGATGTCGTCCGTCCACAGCCGCCGGGGGATCCGAAGCTGTACCAGTTTCGCCGACTCATTGCTCTGAGCGGCTTTGGAATGCTCTTCCCCATTGGGGTATTGCACGTCGTCCCAACCAATGCCCGCTTGGGCGCCGGGCCCGTTGAGCAGCCCTTGCTCATCCCGCAAGAACGAGCGGTAGTCCCCGTGAACCCGCTGGTAGCGCCATGTTCGGGCGTAGAACCAGGCAAAGTTGGGCAAAACTTTGCGCACAAAGTCAAAGCGCCTGCGCCACATCACTGCCATGGCCTTGTGGGCAGAGGGCATCGTTCGTTTGATACTCTGGGAAAAGAGTTGGTAGAAGCGCTCGCGAGGCAGCTTCGTGGGCAAGACGGAATGCAGCAAATCGTAGAGGCGATGATCGGTGGTCAAGAGCTTGTCTTTATAAGCCCGGTGCAGCTGCGTGCCGGGCAGCGGCGTGAGAATGGTCACCAACGGGATGCCAATAGAGAGCGTGTTAATATACTCATAGAGGTTATAGAACTGCTGCTCGTCCCAATCCGCCCGCACCATGAAGATGCCCGTGGAGAAGATTCCGAGCTCCTCCATCATGCGATTGGCACGAATATTTTTTTGCCAACTGGACTTTTTCCGCAATGATTTCAAGCTGTCGTCGTCATTGGACTCAAACCCGCTTAGCAGGCCCACCAGCCCATTATCGGCTAGCCGCTTCATCAGTTCAGGGTTGTCCGCCACAAAGTCCGTGCGGCCCTGGGTCATCCAGTACTTCTTCACGCCCCGGGTTTCCAACTCTTCGCATAGTTCCCTAATACGACGCTTATTCGTAAGGAAGTTGTCGTCCAGAATAAACAGGAAGGGCTCATCGCAGGCCTCCATTTGGTCCACGATTTTCTTTGCGGAGAGGTAGCGCGTGCGGCGCTCATAAAATTCCCAGATTGCGCAGAAGTTGCAATCAAAGGAGCAGCCGCGGCTGGTAAAGATGGAGGCCATCGGGCGGGCGACCGTAAAGAAGTAGCGCCCTTGGTACTGGCGAATCAGCTCCCGGTTGGGCGCGGGTAGCGAATCGAGGGACGTCTCTTGCGCCCGCTTCTGGTTAACAAACCGGCGCTCATCGGTTTGCCAATAACGGGAACCAGGCAGCTCAAAGAAGGTGCGGTCGGCGCCCGTCCGCTGTTGGTCCCAACGGCGCACCAACTCCTGAAACGTCAGCTCCCCTTCCCCCTGGACGATCACGTCAATGTAATCCTCGTTGAACTCCTCCGGGCTTAGGGTAGGGGCATGGCCTCCTACCACCGTCAGAGCGTCGGGCACAATCTCCCGGGCCATGCGCAAGACCGCTTTGGCCTGGTACACATCGGTGGTCATGCTGGTGGTCCCCACAAGGTGGGGCTGAAAGGAGGCCAGCTTGAGGGCAAGGGCGTCCTCGTCCTCCAACCGCATATCCAAGATTTCCACGTCGTGCTCGTCGGAGACCATGGCCCCAATGGCCGTCAAGGCCACAGGCTCTGAGAGCCACACCACATTCTCCAAACCTAGTCGCCCCACCTCAAACGGGGTTGGCATCACCAACAAAATGCGCATCTTTGCAGCCTCCCTGAATCACGATCCATGGCCGTGGTGACCGGGACATTGAAGGAGGCACGCAGCCCACGCCCCCCGCGCGCCTCCACAAAGCGCCGGGTAGGTTCTGCCCAGGTTTCCACGACTTTCACTCAAAATTTCTATTCAAAACCTGTGCAAAGTCAAGCAAAGGGCGCGTTTTGAGCTAGGTTTCCACCCGATGGCGAGCCGCACAGCCCTCCATAAATAGCTGAATTTCGGCCGTTTATCCAACAAATCGAGCGGTCGGTCAAGTGAACAGGTTTTGCGTAGACTTACGCCCGACAAACGTACCCAAGAAGCCTACTCAAGCCCGCCCACGGTCACCGTTTGAATAGTGTAGTAGGCGTCTGCTTCCTTGCGGCACTTGTCCCCCAGGGCTTTCCCCAAGCCAGGGAAACTGCCGCAGGAGTTCGCTGCCATGGAGGCTGGAGCTTTCTGAAGCTCTTCCACTCGGCCCACGATGCCTTTCCAGTCGGCGGTGGTTCCCAGGTCGCTCTTGGGCGCCTTCTTGATGACCCAGGTGGAGGCATGCTTGTGGATATTGCGCAGGATGCCCCGTCCCTCTTTGGCGTCGCTGCCGAAACCCTTGATGCGCTTGGCCATCGCCTTGGCGTCTCGGTGAGCCAGGGCTTGGGCATAGAAGATGCGCTCCAAGAGCAGGCGCTCCTGGCAACCCATCAGGGGAATGCTGCGATGGGTACCGTCGCTAATGGTGCCTTTTTTGAAGTTGGTCCAATAGCGCTCTTCCTCCAGGCGGCAGGCGGCCTTCTCCATGCGGTTCCACACGGCCTGCTCTTTCATGAGCTTACGAAAGGCGGCGGGGCGCGCTTTCTTCAGGGGCAAGAGGCCCTTGTCCAATTCCGCCACCATGAGCTTGCGCAAGCAGCCATTGGCCTTCTCCATGGCCCCTTTGATTTCTACGTTGTTGGTCGGCCGCTTCTTCGGCTGGCAGCGCTTTTGTGCCCACTTGCTCACTTGCTGAAAGTTCTTGTTCAGGGGCGCCACCTCGGGCAGCTCTGGCGGGGGCGTGGCTGGGGCTTTGGGAGGCTCCACTTTCTTGGCCGCGGAGGTGCTGGCGGGCGGAGCAGGAGGGACCGCGGGCTTAGCGCTCTTTACAGGGTCCGAGAGGACGGGTTTGGCCGGCTTGTCTTCGCAGCCCGCGAGGGATGCGCCCCCAAGCAGAAGAAGCAGCGATAGGGAAAGACCAGTCGAGTTTTTTACCATAGGATCTCCTGACGCCGAGGGCATATTGGGCTCAGCGAGGCTGCATCTGGGCAAAACTGCGCCAAAAAGGCAAGTCTCACCGTCCCCCAACCAACGCCGATTCCAACCCCGCTACCAACCCGCCACCCGGAAAGGCTTTCGTCCCCGCGGCATTTGGCTACATTGCGCTTATGTTGTCCTACCGAGAGTTTCTGCCTGTTCTCGCCTTTGGCCTGTCCGCGCTCGCTGGCTGCAGCCTCGATGCTGTGCCCGATGGGGCGCCGGATCCAAGCGACGACCCTGCAGATTGGACGGTTCCGGCAGATATTACCTATGTGCCGAGGGTAAGCGAGCCGCGCTGGATTATCCCTTCTCCCACCCTGGCGGCTGTATCCGATACCTCCAACGCAAACGTTGAAATCGAGTTCTTCCAGGGCCGCCTCTACGTAGCCTGGCGGGCGGCGCCTTTTCACTTTGCATCGACGAAAACCCGTACGGTGATTGCCTCCTCCGGGGACGAAGGCAAAACCTGGCAAGTGGAAAAGGAAATTTCCATCGGCACGGATATGCGAGAGCCGCGCTTTCTGCGCTTTGGCGGCGAGCTTTCGCTGATGTACTTCGAGGCTGGTAGCAACCCTTTGGCCTTCTCGCCCACCCGCATCTGGTGGCTTAGGAAGGACGCCAGCGGCGCCTGGACGGAGCCAGTTATCTGGAAAGATGAACCAGAAGTACCGTGGGATCTAAAGGTCCGTGGCGGCCGAGCATACCTAACCTCCTACATCGGGGATCACTACAAGGCCAGTGTGGAAAACGGCAAGGTGGATCTCCACTTTCGAGTGTCCGTCGATGGCGTCAACTGGCGGGCGGCAGGTAGCAAAGAAATCGTCTATCAGGGCGGGGTCTCAGAAGCGGCGTTTGAGTTCGATGAAGCGGGGGATCTGTGGGCCATCACCCGCAATGAAGATGGCGACGCTTCGGGCTGGGGCAGCCATGTTTGCTTCGCCAAGAGGGCAGATCTTGGGGACTGGGATTGCTCCGCCAGCTCCCCGGAGCGCTACGATTCACCGGAGATGTTTCGCCACGGCAAGGAGCTATATCTGCTAGCCCGCCGGGATATTGGCGGTCCCTTTGGCTCGGGGGAAAAGGCCGGAGATCTGATTGCCTACTCCACCCGCCCCAAGCGCAGCGCCCTCTACCGCATTAATCGCCAATCCCGTAGTGTGGAATGGCTCTATGATATCCCGGGCGTGGGAGACACGGCGTTCGCCTCCGTACGGCGGGTGTCCGCTCACCATTTCCTATTTGCAAATTACACCTCTCCCCTGGACAACCCGGACATTAGCTGGATTGGCGCCCAAGGGAGCGATCGCGGTACCCAAATCTACCTTGCGGATATCTTCTTTGAGCCTCAAAAACCTTAGAGGCTCCTTGTCTTGCGTTCAGGCAGGCGAAGCGCCGCTCAGTTGGGGCGAATACCCAAAAGCCGGCCGCTAACCCGCCATAGGTTTGCGCAATGCTCCGGGTTGCGGCTGGTGGGGGTTGCCCAACGGACCTTGCAATCCACCCAATACTCGCCGTTGTGTTCGTCCGCCTCGGGCGCGGTGGCCAAGAAGACGCCCGTTTCCGCGCCCTTTTTCGGAGTGCGCAAAAAGCCCTTGGTAAGCTTCACCAGGCTTCCAAAGGGGTTGTCTTGATCCTGGGCAAACTCCGTCCCCACCATGCCGGGGTGAAAGCAATGAGCGGTAATTTGCGAGCGCGCGCCCCGCTTGGCCAGCTCCCGCGTGAAGAGGATATTGGCAAGCTTGGTGAGGCCATATTGGTACATGGAGCCAAACCAAGCCTCGCCTTGGAGGTTTGATTCCTGATAACGAGCGAACATATGGCCCATGGATGAGGTGGTCACCACCCGCCCGCCTGCAAGTTCCCGCCATAGCAAGTGGGTTAGCAAATAGGGGCCAAGGTGATTGATGGCGAACATCATCTCAAAACCGTCGTCGGTCATGATCCGCTCCGGCATGTACACGCCGGCGTTGTTCATCAGAACATCAATGCGGGAGTACTTCTTCTTGATGCGCTCGGCGAAATCCCGCACGGACTGGGGCTTGCCCACGTCGCATAGCTCCAGCTCCACCTCGTCATTGCCACTCGCATCGCGGATTTCCTCCAGGGCCGCCTCTCCGCGGGCCTTGCTGCGGCATGCGAGGGTCAAGTGGTGGCCTTGCTCCGCCAAGTCCAAGGCCATGGCCTTGCCGATGCCAGAGTTGGCGCCCGTGATGATGATTCGCTTCGGTTGAGATGTGGATCCAGACATGGGTGGGGTTTACCTTGTTTTAGAACGTGGACGGGGGAGCATCAGCCCCCTGCAATGGAGTGAATGAATCTTCCGCTGGCTTGGGTTTCGCGCCGCAGGAGGCCCCAGCGGTGAGCATGCCCCAGACTGCCTCTTCCAAAAGCCCGATGGCGACCGGATCGAGACGAGCCTTTTGGCTCCAAACCTGCCTCAGCACGCCGAACATGGCGCCCTCCACTAGGCCCAGCAGAAGCGCCGGCGGCAGCGGAGAGAAGCGCCCGCTATGCTGCCCTTCGGCCAAAAAAGCCAGCGCTGGCGCCTGGGTTTGCTCCCGCAAACTCTCACTCTCGCCGTCCAGCCATTCGCCATGGTGGTGGAACTCCAAAAACTCAATGGCTTGCCGGTTGGCGAGGGCAAAGGTGAGGGCAGCCCGCAAGAAGTGGGACACCCGCGCTCGCGGGCTTTCGCCCCATGGGTGCTCATGCAGGATTGCGTCCCGGTAGCGTTGCTTGCACGTGCGAAAGAGCACGTTGAAGATATGGGATTTATTCTGGAAATGCCGATACAGCGTTCCTGCCCCCACCCCAGCGGCTTTTGCCAACTCCGGCATGGTGGTGGCCCCCACTCCCTTCCTGGAGAAGAGGCCCAAAGCAGCAGCCAGGATGGCTTGCCGCTTGTCTTGCCGTTGAGCTTCCGATGACATGCGGAAGGAATATTCCGTCCGAATCTTGTCCCGTCAAGGCCGGAGGCTCAAAAAAGGCCTCCCATCCCGGCTTGGGCGGAACCAAAGCCAAGCAGCGGTGCGTAGGGGCGAGGGTGCGGCTTGACCTCGTGGGCGGAAGGCCACACGCTGGCGGCTCCGTTTTGAGGTAAAACGCTAAAGGTAAGAGAGTAACCACGTGCGACGCCGATTTCCCGAAGGGTTTACGCTGCTTTGTCTAGTCATTGGCGCCGGCGTGAGCGTTGGCTGTAAGCAGAAATCGGCAGAGGAGAGGCTCTCTCCTATGGCGAGCAGCCCATCCGCTAGCCAACCGCTGCCAAGCAAAGCCTCACCCAAGCCCAAAGGCGGTTTCGTCGAGGCAAAATATGCAGACGAAGTCCGCAAGCTTAGTGCCCGCATTGCCCGGGCAAGCAAGGACGCGCCAAAACGGCCCACCTCAAGCTTGGCCCGTAGCCGGGTGGCTGGCCTCTACCTGGAGCGGGCTGGGCTGACCAGCAACTATGACGATTACAAGCACGCGGAGGAGTGGCTTAAGAAAGCGTTTGAAAAGTCAGCCGCCGGCGCCGGGCCTTTCCTGCTACGGGCAAAGCTAAACTTCACCCTGCACCGCCTCCCCCTTGTAGAAAAGGATTTGGAAAACGCTGAAAAGCGGATCCTCAAAAATAGCCACTACAAGGCTGGCTTGGCGGGGATGCGTGGGGCCTTGGCCATGCAAAGAGGGGACTACGAGACGGCGCTTAAGCTGTATAAGCAGGCCCACGATCTGCACAAAGGCTCCCCCCAACACCTCTCCCGGCTGGCAATTTATTATGCCGAAACCGGGGATGTGGAGAAGGCTCGCAAATACCTGCGCCGGGCGGAGCGTAGCGACCATAGCCGAGTGCACCGTTCGCGGGCCTGGTACCGGCTGCAGCTTGGCCTATTGGAATTGGAGCGGGGTCGCTACCCCGAAGCATTGGCCTTTTACAAGGAAGCTGCGCAGCGGCTACAGGGTTATTGGCTGGTTGACGAACATATCGCAGAGGTAACCGCCCGTATGGGCAAAGCCGATAAGGCCCTGAAGCTCTATCAAGACATAATCGCCCGTACGAATAACCCCGAGTTCATGGACGCCGCAGCGGGGATCTTGGAAGAGAAAGGCCAAAAGGAAAAGGCCAAGGCCTTGATTGCAAAAGCGGACGCTTTGTTTCGGGAGCGGCTAAAGGCTTTTCCCGAAGCCACCTACGGCCATGGGCTCGAGCACTTTCTGGAATATGGCAAAGACCCGGCATTTGGTCTTAAGCTCGCCACTGCCAATCACAAACTTCGCCCCAGCCCCCACGCCGCCATTTATTTGGCACAAGCTTATGTGAAAGCGGGCAAAGCGGAGGGCGCCGAAAAGCTGCTGGCAGAGGCCCGTAAGACCCCCTTTGGAATGGCCAAACTCTATGAAGCTAGCGCCGAAGTAGCCCTCGCTCGTGGCAAAAGCGCGGAGGCGAATAGCCACTGGAAGAAGGCGCTGAGCATCAATCCCAAACTAGGCCCCCTCCCCGAACCAAGTGGTGGCGCGCCTGCGGCCCCAAGCGCTTCGGCCAAGCCCTCCGCCAAACCTTAGCGGACCAAGTCCATCCAATCAGGTCGGATCACCCTCCAGCGCGCCGGCCACCTGGCCCGATCTTGTGGACCTATCTCGTGGACCAATCTCGTGGACCTATCCCATGGGCGTTGACCACATACGCCCACATTGTCGCATTTCTTAGCGCAGTGCGCCAAAGCGTAAACCTGATGGCTATGGATCAATTAGATCTAGACATTACCGCTAGTAAAATGAGATGCTTATGGGTTAGCCCCGCTTGCCAATGCGCCGACCGCCGTAGCGTTCGGGCCAAACTCCCTTGTATTTTCGGGTGGTTGAATAAAAATCGAAAAAAGATTCTCCCCACGGAACCGTAGCGGCAACCCCCTCCGCAAAGGGCAAGACCATCCAACGGGGGAGTTTGTCTCCAGCGGGCTTCGGCCCCTTGGCGACGGAATCATCCTTGGGTGCCCATGTCTAACCACTTGCCTCACGTTGGGGAGGATTAAATGAAAAAGAAAAGAGCTTGGGGTGCACTAGCCGCGATGGCGATGGCCGTGGGGATAAGCGCTGTTTCAACAGACGCCCGCGCCGCCGACCACGCCGAAGCACCGGGGGCCTCGGCGGACCCCGCCGCGGATATCAACGACTTTTACGCCTGGGTGGAGAACGGCAAGCTGACGGTGGTGCTCACCTTCGGCGGCGTGCTCGGAAATATGAACGATACCAACGCGGACAATACGGATGACCGCACCATCAATATTCGTTTTGGCCAAAACGCCAATATGGAATGGGGCGTCAAAGCGGATAACATCAATGGTGAGATGGGACCCGTCATCGGCGCCATTGGCGGCAATATTGACGGCATGGGCGGCTCCAAGCTCTTTGCGGGCAAAACTGACGACCCCTTCTTTTTCGATCTGCAAGGCTTTCAAACGACCCTGAGCACCAGCACCCTCTCCTTTGACAATACCCGGGATGGATTTGCAGGCAGCAACGTGGGCGCCATCGTGATTGAGATGCCCTGGACTGACATGAACGCTTTCCACATTTGGGCCAGCTCGGCCCGGAAGAAGTGAAAGGAGCGCCAGCTATGAAATGGAGATATCTACTTAGTGTTGGTGTGGTTGTGGCCCTCGCGGGCGCGGCCGGTTGTTCAAGCGACGATGATCCGGCGCCCACCCCTGCCGGTGGCTCTTCTGGCGCCTCCGGTGCTTCTGGCGCCTCCGGTGCTTCTGGCGCCTCCGGTGCTTCTGGCGCCTCCGGTGCATCAGGTTCGTCCGGAGCCTCTGGTTCATCGGGTGCGTCGGGCACCTCAGGCGCGGCTGGCTCTGCGGGTTCGGCTGGCTCAGCCGGTTCTGCGGGTTCGGCTGGCACGGCTGGTTCTGCGGGTAGTGCTGGTACCGCTGGTTCCGCCGGCACAGCTGGCTCTGCGGGCAGCGCCGGCGCGGCCGGTTCGGCGGGTACGGCCGGTTCTGCGGGCTCCGCTGGCATGGCGGGCGGCGGCGGAGGAAGCGGCTTCAACTTCCTAATGGATGCCCCTTCCGCCTACACCCGGGTGGACCGCATGGGCATGCCCGCCGTGAACACCGCGGTGATCAGCAGCAAGGATGGCTACAACGCCGATGGCCCGGCCGACGACGCTACCTCCAAGTACGCGACGGAAATTATCGCCTCGCTCACTGCGCTTCACGGCGCCTTGGACGACGACATTACGATGGCAGGCCTCACCCCTTGCGTGGCCAACGCTTCGTGCGTCGCCCAGGGCGGACCGCTGGTGATTCCGGATGTGCTCAAGATTGACCCGTCGGCCTCCGCTGGCTTCCCCAATGGACGCAAACTGCCGGATCAAGTCATGGACGTCACCCTCGCGGTGCTGCTCCTGGATTTGAACACCCATGCTGCGGGCACCCTTGCCGGTTTGCCGCTGAACCCCGCGGCAAACGACGTGCCTTTCCAGATGGGCTTCCCCTACGTGGCGCCGGCGCATCAGTAGCCGCACCCAAGTGTTGTTAACGGCACAGCGCTTTCTAGCGCGGCGTCGTTAGCCGTTTCGTCTAGCAGGTCCTGTCCTCCCCGGATGGGGCCTGCGCCTCGTTTGTGCGAGTGACTGCTCACTCTCGAGCCGAGAGCCCCCACTCGTGACCCTGAAGCCAGCTCCGAAACTGGGGCGTTTCCGGGGCGAGATATGGGCGAAACGGAGGAATCGCCCTCAAACGGCGGGCCTAACCCTTTGAAATCAAAGACGCATCCGCCAATGCCGCAGTGCGCTAGTTTACACAACGTAAAGTACTGCCGTACACTACCTTCAACCTGGGAAATGCCCCCCTTCCCCAAAGGAGTCCGCGCGTGGTGGAGTATGATTATATCGTCGTAGGTGCTGGGTCAGCCGGCTGCATTGTGGCCAACCGGCTTTCAGAGGATCCAAACTGCCAAGTTCTCTTGCTTGAAGCTGGAGGCACAGACCGCACCCAATTCTGCACAAAGCCGGGCATGATCGCCATTGTCCACACGGTGCCCGAAGTAAAAAAGAAGTTCGACTGGGGCTACTACACAGAGCCACAGAAACACGCTCTCGGTCGACGGATTCCCTATACCCGGGGCAAGGTGCTGGGCGGTTCGAGCGCCATTAACGGCATGCTTTACGTTCGGGGCAATGCGGCCAACTACGATAGCTGGGCCGAAGAGGGCTGCGAAGGTTGGTCCTTCAAGGACATCCTGCCCTATTACAAAAGGATGGAGGATTACTGCGACGGCGAGGATGAGTATCGCGGCGCAGGCGGCCCCATCAAAGTAACCAAACACGATAAGATCACCGCCCCCTCCGAGGCCTTTGTGGAGGCAGTCTCCAATGTCTGCGATGTGCCCATCATCGACGACTACAACGGCGCGTCCCAAGAGGGCGCCACCACGTACCAGATGAGCGCCAAGAATGGCCTGCGCTACAGCTCCAGCGAGGGCTATATCTACCCCGCGATGCAGCGCCCCAACTTCCATGTGGAAACAGGGGTGTTGGTACAAAAGCTCTGGATTGAAAATAGCAAGGTCAAAGGCATCTACGTGCTGCAGGACGGCAAGCAGCGTAAGCTAAAGGTCAGCAAGGAGGTCATCCTCTGCGCCGGTGTGATTGGCTCGGCGCAGATCTTGATGCTCTCGGGCATTGGCCCCGCCAAGCACTTGCAATCCCTGGGAATTGATGTGGTCGCCGACCTGCCCGTGGGGCAGAATCTGCACGACCATCTCTTCTTTCCCATGACCTTCTTGGCGCCCGAAGCCAAACGCAAGGGCACGCCAGTGTACTTCTTCTCGGGAATGCTCCAGGAGTATACAAAGGGCAATACCTGGTTTGGTAAAACGGTCTTCGAAGGTGGCGCGTTTGTCAAAAGCGATCCCTCCCAACCCATTCCGGATATCCAGCTGCATAGCCTGCCCTGGGCCTATCCCTCGCCCAACCAAGACAAGCCCGGGCGCCCAGAAGTGGACCCACGGCCCGCGCTTACGGTAATGCCCACACTGATTTACCCAAAGAGCCGCGGTGAAATGCTTCTGCGCAGCGCCGACCCTAGCGCGGCACCGTCCATTGACCCCCATTTCTTGGAGGAAAGCGCGGACCTGGACCTGCTCATGCGAGGCGCCGAACTCACGCGGGAAATCATGCGTAGCCCCGAAATGGCCCGCTTCGTCACCGGGGAGCTGCACCCGGGAATCAACTACTATTCCGATGCTGCGCTGCGGGCGGAGCTGCCAAACCGGGTGTGCACTGTTTACCACCCGGTGGGAACCTGCCGCATGGGAGTTGACGAGCGAGCGGTGGTGGATCCTCAGCTGCGGGTGCGGGGTGTGGAAGGCGTTCGGGTAGCGGACGCGGCCATCATGCCCTCAATTACCGGCGGCAACACCAATGCCCCCTGCATGCTAATCGGGGAGCGGGCGGCAGGCTTGATCATGGAAGAGGCGCGGGGAGTCTTCGCAAGTAAGCCCAATGAGCGCAAGCTAGAGCCAGTGGTTGTTCGGTAAAGCCCACAAGGGCACTACCCTTGCTTTTCCACGCCAAGCCCGCGCTTATTCGTTTACGGGCTTGGCGTGTGTCATTTCACGCGATGGGCAAGTCCCGATCGCAAGGCCAGCTTGAGGGCTACTGCTGCTTAAGCCAAGTTACCGCTTCCTGCTCACTGGTAAACATGCGCACGGGCACCCGTGGACCAAAGACAGTGAGGAAGAAGTTACCAATCAAGCGGCCCGCAAGGGAATCAACCAAGAGCGCCGACGCTTGTACATTCACCGTTGCCTCTTCGGTACCGTAGTAGTCCCGGGCGTCTGGTTCGGCATTAAATGCGGCGCGCATATCCACCAACACCTTGGCTGGGCGGTCCATCTTCTCCGCAATCCGATTAAGTGCTTCAATATTCTTATTCTCCTTCGCACAACGCAAGGTTTGGCGGCAGCC
>WURV02182175.1:0-13156 GCA_011762755.2 Epimenia babai
AACTTACCTTATGTAAGGTACTATGTTGTATTTTAATAAATGTGACGAACGCAAAATGTGTTGATTTTATTTTTTATCGTAGTTTTATTCAAAGACACGTCCAGTGGTTGCAGTATGGACGTTGTTCTGTATATTTTCATTGCCCGAAATTTTTCAATTTTTATTGACCCGCCTATAAGACGAGGGGTAGACTTTGAGGATTGAAATTTCGTCTTTAAAAATCGTCTTATAGGCGAGTATATACGGTACCTGTATGAATATACATACATGGTATGAATCATAATCAAGTAATTCAGCAATGAGGTCTACATCTATAAGCTGTGATTTAATTAAGAGACAATTTATTCATTACGATTCTACTAAGTTTGATTAAGATAATTATCTGTGACCCAGATGAATAAACTAATTGATTATATTTAATTGCATTTGGCCGGGTCTAGTAACATCGTTTAATAAGGTTGGTGCGAGCACTGGAAAATAGGGGACAGAGGGAGATGTAGTAAAATTCACCTCCAATGTCACCTGGAATGGTGATGATGATAATGTTGATAATGATGACAATGACCTTAATGATGATAATGATGACGATGATGACGATAATGACGACTACGACGAATACGACGATAATGATGACAATGATGATAATGTTGATAATAATGAAAATGATGATAAAGATGATAATTATTGATGACGATAATGATCATAATAATGGCGATAATAATGATAATGTTGATAACGATGATAAAGATGATAATGATTATAATGATTACGGTGATGGCGACAACGACGATAATGATGATAATATTAATGGTACCGCTAAAATATCAAAACCCGTGATAATTATCCATTCGCTTACCAGTCTATCGCGCTTGTTAAAGATATCGGTGAATAGATATTAATGTGTTTTCAAAGGAAATAAATACCTAGGCTCTTCTTTTGCCCAGTTGGTAGAAAAGATACCTAGAGATCGTGGGTTTGGTTCTCACACTTTTTTGCTTGTCATCTATCTTCACTTATACGTATATAGAACCACGATGACTACCCCAAAAAGACGTCACATGTAATTCAGAAGAGACTATACGATGATAAAAAGAACGAATATTAACATGCATGCATCCACTCCCGAGGCTGACGTCTTCTTCGCCACTGTGTTTGCCCACTGTCGCATAGCATCTATTGAAACAGATAAAAAGATTATGTTATATTATTATATACAAGTTAGTAAAGCAATTAGTAACTCTTAGTACCTAACTGACGTTTGCCTTGAAATGAATCTGGTGCTATTGCCAGATGATAGCTTCCATTGGTATTAACAATAATATGATTCTAGGCGATATATATTTTGAGCGAATGAGCAATATAAATAAGTACAATGCAGTCAGCGAAATGAAGTATCAATAATTTCTAATGCGTGCATTGATTACCATTAAACATTTAATTAATTGTAATTTATTAATAGGTTTATGTTCATATTTTATATATCTACTTTTCACATAGACTACTGTATTTTATTTTAACGTTTGCTGTGTCATTGCTGTATTGTGTGAGCCTACGAACTCGATACGGTTAGGCCTATTGAATTCAATAAAGAATAAATAAATTAAAAACAAAACACGCGTGTGATAAACAATAATACGCGTAATATGCTTCAAGTGAAAAACACAATACGCATACAGTAATAAATAAATAAATAATAATAATACATTTGTTTGGGAGGCGCCCTAATAACTAGTATGTCTCTAAAGCGCCTATATACATTTCATGTAATAACTAATTATATTGTATAACACAATAGAAAGCACATATAAGTAAACTCATTACCTAACACAACGGTTAAATGAAATGGAATGAAATTAACAATCAACAACTCTTTGTACGCTACCAGTGATCAACTAGAGAACATGGAACATACCGATACAGGTGAAATGATGCAACGAATCGATATCAGGCGATTCCGATATTTCTCCGTTCACGCAGCATCGATTCACTTACCCGGTAGACTTAATAAAGGATATATGGTCTTCCTTTCTTCTCGCCTCTCGGAAAATCACGCAGGAATCTTGAGATATCCGATCCATCGCCTTTTTGATTAGATTTTTCTCAGTATTTTCTGCGTGACGAAATTATGCTTTTATTTTCGACATTCATTTTAAAAACACAAAAGTATCTTTCAACATACCGTAGTAGCTGCAATAGCAGAGAGATCCATGTTAATAAAACGAATCAAACATTTAATTGCAAGGAAATGCTAATTACCAAATTAACTCGTTGTTTGAGAGACACTTTCCATTTAATATCGCATCAGTCTTCTCGAGTCTTGGTCAAAAAGTTTGGAACAGTTTACCCCCAGCACTAAGATCATAAGATTCTTTTTCTAAATTGAAATCCAGGCTAAAAAATTCACTAAAGATTACTTTTATTTTTTAATCTTCGTACATTACGGCTGAGGGGTTTGGCACCAGATTTTAGTGATTTTAAACCCCATTATTATTATTTATGATCAATTGTATTGTGTTTCGTGACAACGCGTGTAGTTGTTGTATAATATATTCATCCATATACGAAGTCAGTGATGGTTGGATGGAGTTGTTACTCCGCTGACATTGTTAGCGTGCGAAAGGGACGCCGAGCCTGGCCATTGCCCCGATAGATGACCATTCATTCACCAGATTACCCGAGCATCGTCATAGGGTCTTCCCAATATATCCCTTCCCAATATATCCCAGTATATCGCCAGTACTTGAGATCACAATTTTCATCCCACTATATCCCTTCACCTTTTTCCTGTTATATCCCCTGATATTTTTTCCCATAATACCCCTACTTAATCACCTTCATCACCTACTTAATCTCTATAACATAATCTTTATATACAAAAATACACACAATTATATCTACTCTAGATGTAATAAATGGCCGACTGTAGTAAGATATGAAGGGCTAGGGTTGATGTGTTGGTTGTGACAGTGTGTCCTTTGATTTGTCCGCTGGGGATATAGTGGGAATATTTTTTTGTTGTTACAAGCACTTTCTAAGTGTTGGGGATATTATGGGAAAAATTTCATATGGGGATATTGGTGGAAGTGATATAGTGGGCATGACCCATCGTCATCCATACGTGGGTAAAATGTGGAATAGTAATAGCTGGAACTATATACAAACGCGACGTACGGGCCACAAATCTAGGATTTAGCCGTTTGTGACTGAACATCACTGACTATCGAAGGAACACTCGAGTTCCGAGGAAGAAAAATGTTGAATTTTATACACTTGTCGGGAAGTAACAATTATAGCCTATACTAAACCGCGTGGCAACTCCATATTGAAAACTGCGTAATGTCACTTGTCTTTGAAAGCTACACGTACTTGCGCTCATACACATTACGCGCATATATTCCAATATAAGAGGGTCACTTGAAAAGTTCATGTGCCGACCATGATAGACTCACGCTATAACTATGAAAACTTTGCACGTAATTAGCTGAATCCTTTGAATGAATAGTGGTACACATTGACAAACGTGTCAAATACATTTTACTTTACTGTTGTAATACTTAGTAGGTGCTGTATCTTTCAAACCTAAATCGACAAAATTTGGCATGGATGGGTGATCAAGTCTTTCAGATAGCTACTGAGGTGGGCATATCTGGGGAGCGAGTTCATAACATTTTGCATACAAAACCGGCGATGTCAACGATGGTTTGTGCTCGACGGGTTCCGAGATTGTCATTCCTGAACTAAAGGACACCAGATTGGTTATGAAACTTTGAACCATTTGAGGCAGACTCAACGAATTTTATGTCAAGTTTTGCAATTAATGATAAGTATTTCATCCACCACTTTGAGCCAGAGACGAAACGCCAGTCAATGCAGTGGAAACATACCTTTTCGCTTCCTTCTAAGGCCAAAATTGTTTCTACTCTTGGCAAGGTGGTGGCATCAGTCTTTTGGAATGCCGAGGGTATTATTTGCATTGACTATCTGAAAAAGGTTTATGCTATTACCGTGCAGTAATATGCTGACGTGTTGAGTAAGATGCGCGAAGCCATTAGAATAAAACGCCGTGGAAATTGACAAAAAGTCTTGTAGCACAATGTCAATGCCCCAGCCTACAAGTGTGGCTTCAAGCTTGTTGACCGCCGCCGTATTCACCTGTTGTGACTGCCTCCGACTCATCTGTTCCCAAACCTCAGAAAAGGTGAAAGGATGAAAACACATCGCTGGTAAAAAATATCGAACATGTGATGACGTCATATGTGCCGTAGAGCAGTTTTCCAACGAGCAAGACAAAGGCTCGGGTATGCAAACTTTCCAACATCTACGGAGTATGTGAATCTCAAACTGGACTACGTTTAAAAATCGACTATAAATAATTGCTTTTTAAAAGGGCATCTTGGTTGGCCTATGACCTTTTAAGTGACCCTCGTACGGTGTTGTATACGGTTCCTACGGAAGCTGGCCTATTCGTCCCTTTCTCAGATGAACATCAATATGCATTTATGGAATATCGTTACTTCTATTTTCTGTGAAAGAGTGTATCGGTAATAAGGAGTAACTCCGTATGCAGACTTACTAAAATTATGCTTTCTACTCATGAGATATGGAACGACGCCATTCGGCCATCGCAGCCGGCGGGAAGCCACCCCAACCGCCCTCTTCAAACGTAGCGATACCCTGCCGTTTTGGTAAAGACAGGTATTGCGGAAAAATCTAATTGTATAAAATACTTCTCGTGAATACTCTACTGTGTAGGCAAATGCGAGAGGAACACTATTGAGACAAATTGAATTATAAATAAAGTAGCTTTCGCTTTAACGTAAAATGCGACTTTTTTGAGCTTGTGGAATAACTTTGCCCAACATGTAAAACGCGAGAGATATACGTACACCAAACGTTCCGGATAATACTACGCGTAAGATGTTGCGAAATAGCGTGATTGTAGCGAAAGCGAGATAGCTGTAGACATGTCAAGAATAGCGAATTATACTGAAGAAAGATAGTGGCCTTAATCATTATTGCAGTGAAACTGGTGTAGATAGGCCACCAAACCCGGGACACGGCTGGTGTTTTTGTGTTGATGCCACCAGTTCTAAGTCTCATGTCGCGCACTCAGTTAGAAAAATGAAAACCGCATCGAGCGTTTCAGGAAAATATCACGTAAAACCAGAGATTGCGGACTCGTGTCGCTGCTAGGCTGACTGGAGCCTGTGGTATACGAGTGGAATACACTGTGTCCATGCTTGCGTATGTGAGCAGGAACGTTGATTTATAACGCTTTATCAAAGAGGACGCTCGTACGGTGGTGTAAATGATGCCCACGAGAATGCGCAACGGACCCATCGATCGACGGGGTTTCCAGTAAAGGTAAATCTGCTCAGACGACGAGTGGAATCATCTCCCTAATATCACTTATAACAAAGTTCTCGTAGTAAAGGGTATATAAATATATATAAATTAATATATTTATAAATTTATGATCGGGCTGTATATAAAACATCTCTTATTTGTCAACAATTAAATAAAAAACACCAAAATAAAAGAAATTCAAGCCACATTTCTTAACAATAGGTGCGTCCATTTACTGTGGTATCCTTTAGTATAAATTAATTGTCTCATCGATCATGATGAAATCGAAATATCACATTATTTGTGACTTATTACAATAAAAAGTTGGATCAATTTTGTCAATTATGTTAGGTATACTTCTCATGTAGATGCTAAATTCTCACGCATATCCTTTCTGGGTGCATAATTTTCCATTTCCAACACACACGACGGATTTACATTTCGGTATCGACTAACTAGTTTAGCCAACACATAATATACCTACTCGCGAAATAACCTACCGTGGAGGTTTTGGTGCGATTACTTTGTCGTTCCCTAATGACGCACCGTCTCCTTCTACCGCTTGACGTCTTCTACCGCTTAGAAGCTTGCTCTATCAAATCACACATCTTATTCACACATCTCTGCATTTATTGACCTCACCTACAAACCATCAATTGTTGATCGCCAAATTGACCGAGCTAAACGATTGTCCAGAACGGATCTACTCACCTACAGACCACGACCACCCATTCAACGCATACCGCTCGTCGTTACTTACAACCCAGATGTTCAACCTTTACAAAGAATTATCAACGAATCGAATCCCCTGATCAGCGATGACGCCACTCTGAAACACGTCTTTCAAGAGAAGCCCATGATATCTTACCGACAGCCCCCAAACCTCAAACAACAACAAACTCCCCAACACAACCCCCACTCACGGACCCTTCCCTACAACAAACCTAGATGTCAACTCTGCAGCCACATAGACACCTCGCCTAGGTGCACAGAACTAAATACCTTTAAATCCGAACTTAAAACATTCCTTTTTTTCTACTGCCTTTTGCTAACTTGACAGGGGGTAATTTTATAGTGCAATACTATGTAATTTTCTTAAATTTGTTTTTTTTTGTGTTTTCCTAAACTGTGCTGTAATATTTTTAGTTATATTTTCTTTATATGTGATCTTAGTGTATATACCTATTTTACCTATGTTTTATTCATGGAATACCGAGTTCGATTTTGAACCGTTTTCCTTGTGCGTCCAGTTAATCATAGCAACCATAAATTTGTAAAGTGTCTTTGATAGCCATGTGTTAAAAGGGCACTATAAATCAATAAAATTTCATTTCATTTCAAATAGACCCAACAACAGCATTTGTGAATTCAGTGTACTTATCAGGGACGATGATTCGATCGAGACAATTTGTCACGTTGCACGTTCAATATTTTCAAACATACGATACAATCAACGATATAAGTGTACTATTTCTCCTCTGCCATACGCATAACCATAACCCCAAATACCTCGGATACACTACACAAACTCTGCCTTGACGTTATATTATTGATCGCTTTATTGTCACGGTCGTCGATTTTGTTCATTCATATATTGTTAACTGAGTTAGATAGTAATGCATAGAGTTTTCCATCTAAATATAACTGATCTGTTAACTGGTTTTATGACCTTATAATTAATTCCTTCACGTGGACGGACTAAATCGTTTAGATAGAACTACATTTCCGAATCAAAATGCCGGTCAAGTTCAGATTTTTCTGCTTACGATACGCAATTTTGGGAGTTGAAAGAACAATCGCAGATTCTTTGTATGCAATTCGCAACACTCTACCTGTGTAAAAACTTTAAAACGATTTTTTTTTATATCATTATGTCTGAAAAATTGCCATACTCCCGTATGAGTATGTTCATACGTGTAGAGATGGCATATCACTATCAATAATCTCTACTTTGCTTCGACGTCAATGACAATTCCTGTCTTTATGAAAATATTTTAACGTGTAATTTGTCTCAAAAATCACACCTAGGTCAAAAAATTTCTGCCTGATCCTAAGAACTGACCTTACAAAATTCTAGTTACCTGATTTGCCATTGTTTTCACGCTGATCATAGTATTCATATTACGTATAATTGGTAAATATAGATGTTTTACATGCAAAATATTTTTATTCAATAGGGGTCTCCACCTTACACTGGTAAATAGGACGTTACGATGAATTTATCGGGGTTAACCGTTCTCTGAATTGTATATCAACCCATATCATGCATACGGTGTATTTGTCGTACGACATTCCAGGCCCACTTCCCAAGGAAGAAGCAGTTGGTTGAGTGGTAGGAACACCGGACTCATAACCGAAAGGTCGTGGGTTCGAAAGCTCCCATCAGTCGACTGTTCTACGATGATCCCCAGCAAGTCAATTATCCCCGATTGCTGGAGTAAACCCGTCTCAAAAATGGGTAGATGCTCGATATTATCCTTGGCGGGGTGATATACGAATATCAAAGGTATTGTATATGCGCTGAATAGCTTCAAAAGACATTTCCCTGTAAACCGCATCTGAGAGGCTTTATTGGCTGATACTTGCGGTCTATAAATGTTGTACTTTACCTCATACCATTATGCCATTTGCTTTAATGTTGATTATAAATTTGCTGACGTAATGTCTGGTATAGTTACAATGACCCTGCAATTCATACCTGGACCGGTGTCAGAAGGTAGTTTCCTGTTCTGCCTGTGGTGCCTTTGGCTTTAGGGACGTTAGTGGGAGTAAATACGGCGTTCCCTTCTGTGAGATGTCTCGTCTGGGTCGAGGCGCCGCTTGTCGCGAACAGAACGTTCACATCGGCCATCTTTTTACGGTATGTTTGGTGCATGCGTTCCGAGTTGGCTGAAAATATATCATTTAATAATGTTAAGTATGGGATAACAAAAGCTGAAGTAGAGTAACTGATATTCACACAAGCTCTGGTGTACAAATTAACATTCACGGGTTTTATCACATATCTATACACCAGTTGCTTTTCCACTTTTGTGAGCTATCCAGATCTGACTGAGTTCAGTTATGTTGGAGAGTTTTTATATAGATTGTAGGGAAATGCATTATTAGCCATGAGACGACGAGTATATGACACACACCCACGTAAATTCTTGATATAAATTGGAAACAGTAACGAACACATCACTGTGCCTTGTGAGACGCCAGAGAATACCATTGCTGTTTCACAAAAAAAAACATCTAGAACAATTTGCTGACGGTAATATTATATATATTATAGATCTCTTTTATAAGTAGAAGAGAACTCAATACTTGCAACTAGCTAGACGCACGCTTATATCGGTAAGGTAAGTTGTGCCGAAAATACTAGATCTGAACTTGTTGCTTTAATATCTAGCGGATATTCTTCCACTTCTCCTGAAACCATGAGAGAATCCTATACATCCAACTAGCTAGACGTACGCTTATATTTGCAAGTTGTACCCAAAACACTAGAACTGAGCTTGTTGCTTCTATATCTAGCGGATATTCTATCGATTCACTAAACCGTGAGAGATGGAGTTGTCTGAGGGGCATTCAGTATGTTTTGACGTCCTTCTATATCTAGCGGATATTCTTCCAATTCACCGAAACCGTGAGAGATGGAGTTGTCTGAGGGGCATTCAGTATGTTTTGACGTCCTTCTATATCTAGCGGATATTCTTTCGATTCACCGTAAACCGTGAGAGATGGAGTTGTCTTAGGGGCATTCAGTATGTTTTGACGAACTAAGGTGGAATTTATTTATTTAAGCCTAATGAATTACCCGTGTGCAGCCTCAAGTAGTACGGGCTTAATTGTGGTATGAAAAAGCTTATGCTTATGGATCAATTGGTAGATTAAGGCATCGGGTCTTTTGTCTCGCCGCATATTGTGCTACCTGAGCTTGAGTCTCCTTCCGGTTAATTGCCTTTTCAGGTGCCCGTTATGATAGAAGTCCCTAAATAAATTCTCTCGAGTGTAATTTTTAACAACCTAGATGTATATCCGGTATATTAGTAGCCCCAACCTTGGAAAAGCATATACTTGCATATTTAGAAGGATTTGGAGAAATATCCCACCGACTTCAGTACTCCTGTAAACGTGAATCTGTGGTGTTGCGGTGTCTACTACTTCCGTGGCTAAGACGACGTTATCAGCATTCCGTGATTATACAAGTGACCACACGTGGTGCCATGCTATGCTATATTATAATACTGTACTATAATATAGTATAATGTAATATACTATAATATAAAATACTATATTATACTACATTAAGTTACATAACGTTACACTACGCTACGTTAAGATTACGTTATATTATGTTGTATTTTATATTATATTACGTTGCATTACGTTACGTTACTTACATTACATTACGTTGTATTATATTACATTATTTTACACTACATTTCATTATATTACATAGCATTAAATCGCATCGCATTGTTTAGCTCACCTGAGCTTATGCTCGGTGAGCTTGTCTTATCGGAGTTTGTCCGTCGTTCTCAAGAACCGCTTATCGCAGAGGTCTGCCGTTTGGCAGATATTATCCTTGGGTTGGTGTCTTCTAGATTTGTTCATGGAATCGTCATCGCAGCTAGGGAAGGTAAGTTCTGCCGATGTTCGCACGTTTTCTTATAAAATTTTCCTAATAACCGCTTATCGCAGAGGTCTGCTATTTGGCAGATATTGTCTTTGGGTTCGTCTCTTCTAGATTTGTTCATGGTATCGTCATTGCACCAAAGGTAAGTAACTTATGCCATTTGACAGAGTATCGTAATAAGCATTGTCGGTTCTCTTTGGCCTCTTGTCTTGTTTCTGTATCCTAATGAGTATTGTCAGGTCCCTGTAGTCTCTTGTCTAGTTTTAGTGTCATGATGGGTCTTGTCGGCTCTCCTTGGCCTCTTGTCTTGTTTCAGTATCTTAAAGGGTATTGTCAGATCTCTTTGGCCTCTCGTTTTTGATGTCTCCTCGTTGTCTTCTTGTAATATCAAGACGGCCTCCTTGGCCTCTTGTTCTGCACGAGGGCAGACCATGTGATAGTATTGATTAACAATTATAAATGGCGGGTTAAATGGAGGAACGAAGTCACTACCGTGTGAAATAGTGGCGTTATATTACAATGCTATTACACCTTTATGCCTAATGCATAAATATATTAGCGAGTAATAACAGTGGTACTAATAGAGATCACTCACTTTGTTGTGCTTGCATCGTCAGGTTGAGAATAAGGTATAAAACTGTGGTAAGCTCTAGAATATGTCCAGAAACGCGTCCATTAATTTTCGTCATTTTTAGTTCAAGATTGAGCGCCAGCGTTCTGATTTTGATGATGAAAATCATACAAGAGAGCGTGATCTACCTACCGACATGCTTTCTGAATATGAGAAAATCGATTTTGTCATTCGAGTGGTGATTTGAATACACTCGAACACATTGTGGGCAGTGTGCTTTGGAATATTCAGCTGCTAATTTAACTTATAAAAATCGATGCGAGAGTATTGAGGCCACGGATCATATATGTACGGCAGGGTACCGTGCAAAGAGTAGGCAATTTAATTTTCGTACTACGGCAAATATTGCGACTAAATTGAGATACGAGAAGCGCGCGCCGGCAACCCGAGCAGAAGACAGCTCAAGAAGGCAGGCAACCTGCAATTATTTTCCCGGCCAAACTTCATATTTCTTTATTAGATTCAACCATATCAGGTTCGTAGGCACACACAATACAGCAATGAAACAGCAAACGTTAAAAGAAAATACAGTAATCTATGTGAAAAGTAGATATAAAAAATATGAACGTGAACTTGGTTATAAATTGCAATTAATTTACAACTATAATTCATAAGATACATCGCCTATATACCAACATACAAATGTGACGTAATAAGCCAACAACAACAACAACAACAAAGAAACCAAAAAATTAACTTACATACGAAATATAACTATATATATAACAAAAAAATGATCAATCACCCAGACAGCATTTCCGTGAGTGTTAGAACTCTCATAGAGAACTATAAATTAGAGGGGTAGTGCAAAAATGGCACAAAGGTCATTCACAGCCAATAGGCTTATTGTCTAAGAAGCTTTGTATATGAAAAGCGTTGGAACGGAGTATCATGGCAGTGGTATACATGGCACCACACCCGAATCAGTCGGATCACAAGCAGACAACGCCACATGCAGATATTTAATCAAACTGCGTACTAGCAACATAGCAACTCCTGTCGAAACTGGCCGCTACACGAACACGCCGAGAGACTTACGTCTATGTCATCTATGTGACCTTGACGAGGTAGGAGATTGTGCACATTACCTGCTCAAATGTACGGCTTTGACACATCTGAGACAACCCCACATACCTGAGTACTATCACCGATATCCCGATACAAACAGAATGGACAAAGCGTGTAGCCTAATGAATAATAATAATAGACGAATTAGAAAAAACCTTGCTATCTTTATCAAGCAAGCCATGAAACTAATCTAAAAGCATTAAAGAAATGTTACCCACAATATTAAATAATACCTAGTGTATTTCACCATCCAATCAGATGCTACAAACGCGGTGTCCATCTTGTTTGATATTTAGTTCGTACAGACACGACTTGCTGCATACGCCCAGAGAAGGCGTCCAAGCAAGCTATACTTAGTTACAATATTGTTGTAAATTTTTCGTTTATCCAATAAAAATTTGATTTGATTTGAGCGGGCGACCGGCGGGACATTACCAGGCGTGTGATATTTCTCGGGTCAGCTGCGTCACATTACAACAGAGAGGGCAGTTGTATTGTTCGGCTGCGCGGAGGGGAACGGACCAGCGGTAGGACACGCGCACACGTGCCATTGGGTTTCGGGAAACACAAAAAACTGAATAGGGTTACCTACGCAACCGGGCTACTATGATGATTGCCGTTACAGAAAAGCCATGTATACCGGTGTGACAGAGACATGGCGTCGTATTTGAAATGTTGCGGTTATTTGTTCGATAACATTATGACTGGTTATCGTATATTTGGTCGCATATTTTGTGTATTAGTGTGATTATCCGATATACTCTACTTTAAAGCGTTTGTATATAATATTTAAGTATATTAAATATATTCAACTAGTACACCATATTCCATTTAATTTGGTCACTCTGAATTCCTCTTGCACGGTTCACTCCCCTGTGTAACATTCGAATCAGAAGCAAGCGATTGTCATCTCCGGTATAGGTGTGAAGATTTTCGGATCAGAAGCGGGCGATCGTTGCCCAATCGACGTAGGTGTGGAGATTCTCGGGTCAGAAGCAGGCCTCGCGCAGCTCTATTGTCTTGTATGTTTACTCAACACTGCTCGGGTCAGGAGCCATATAATCACTCGTTTCATGGAATATGGCTGGAGGCATGCTTTTTATTCTAGATGGGAAACATCTCAGTCGACACAATTTGATCTGTCTTCCGCAAAACGTTATCTGATGAATCATTAGCGGTTACTTTGGACGAATATAATTTGCATTTATTCATGGAGAAACACATTTGATAACATAATCCACATAGTATAATTTCTATATATTGAACGTTATTTAGAAAAGATACGTGTTGGTGATATTTCGTTCTAGGGTATTGGTGGGGGGAGGGGCGATTGAACAGTCACTAATTGGGAAAGCATCCGTACTTAGTTATGCATTATTTTACGCCACATTGTGCTTCTTAAAGTGAGGTTTAGGCGCAATTTCCACTGCACACGGGACGGACGGGACGGACGGGACGGATCAATCCGTAAGAGTTAAAATCACAGT
>WURV02182186.1:0-13156 GCA_011762755.2 Epimenia babai
CACCAATTGATGTTTTAATGTGTTCCTTTTAGTTCATCCAACGGCGCTCTACCAACTGAGCTACCCCATTTCAGTCATCATTTGATGTTTTAATGTGTTCCTTTTAGTTCATCCAACGACGCTCTACCAACTGAGCTATCCCGTTTCAGTCACCAATTGATGTTTTAATGTGTTCCTTTTAGTTCATCCAACGGCGCTCTACCAACTGAGCTACCCCATTTCAGTCACCAATTTACGTTTTAATGTGTTCCTTCTAGTTCATCCAATGGCGCTCTACCAACTGAGCTATCCCGTTTCAGTCACCAACTGCCGTTTTAATGTATTCCTGCTAGTTCATCCAACGGTGCTCTACCAACTGAGCTATCCCGTTTCAGTCACCAATTGACGTTTTAATGTCTTCCTTTTAGTTCATCCAACGATGCTCTACCAACTGAGCTATCCTGTATCAGTCACCAATTGACGTCTTAATGTGTTGCAGCTGTCGTACATATTCCTTGATTTGATTCTGATGGAGTTGTTCCCCGAACTAGGAGGCACGTACCCTCACTAATCAGAGACATCCACCACTCAGTCGCTATCCTGGGCACTTTTAGTGCATCCACTACGGACATTCCGACGCGTAAAAAACTTCAGCGTTCTCATTTCCGATACGATGTTTATATCAACGGAGTGGTTCTCAAATCCCTCTTAATGTGGTACTGTTTAATGTAAAATCTTGCTTATTGTGATGTAGTGCGTTATCACATTCAAATAATATTCTTGAAATATGGCCTCTTACTGTAATGAACTGCTTGTTGTTATGATCTTCCTTCGAAGGCATTCTGTCTCATTAACACGTCCTTCAGCATCGTTTTTTTTCATAAGTATCTGGTAATGATTTTTCTCAGCAGTATCTGAGATAAGATGGTTTGACTGTATAGTCGCTGAATCCGTGTTACGTACGTTTCAGGGCCATAATTTTGTAGAAGTAAGGAATACGTAAATATATATAAAATAAGCAAGTTATTTTACAAAAAACAATGATTCAGATTTTCATCTTGGTTTTTAGAAATCACGAAAGTAATAGAAAATAAGTGCCTCACTAAAAACATCCAATCTATCCATTTTATGGACCATTATAATAAAAGATTACAGACTTTCAGCACGAATTGCAGCATGGTATAAAGGAGACAATCTCGAAAAATATGTAAATGATTACCTTATTACCTCCCTGGATGCGGTGGGATATAGTATACTGGTTTTACCACCATAATAAATAAAATTTAGTATATTTTATGCCATCATCAGAATCAAGGTATTCCTGTTTTTTTAATCATGATGGTCAATAATAAACTATGGAATGGGCCAATCGTCTCTATGTATATATACATTAACTCACCAATTATATAAATTAATTCCCCTTACTCAGACACATTACCTCCCCTGATTTTGATTCTTGAAATGTTTTAATAACGGAATTTAATGACCATTCACAAGTCACCAGCACAGCACGAACGATTTATTATTTGTTGAGGATTTCTATTAAACAGTATTAAACAGTATTATATCAATAGTGATACTTTGAACTGTACATATAGCGCGATTAATAGTTAGTTATACGCTCTATTCAAGAGTTACAATGTAGGTAACATTCCGGTGATCTAAAAAGTGTCTATAATTAATTTTTTAAAAATCAATTATAGTGGTTATCGGTTAGGCAGCCTAATATATATACATGCCTCTAGACCACTGGTACTATACTAAACATAATAGGTATATGAAATTTGATATATAAACAAAATATACATATAGAAGGCCTAGGATACACACATATACCAACACATACCGTCATACATACAAGTACACGAACACCTACATACATTTATACGTATACATACATATGTACATGCATTTTTATACATAAATACATATATGCATATGCGTACATACACATAATCACAGACATGCATTCACATCTCACACATGTACATGTATCAGGCACTTAATACACACGTGTGATACAAATCTAAAATGTTTCCATTTGAGCCTCATCCATTTTCCATCCATCTAATGTCAACATTTTTTTATCATTTTCTCTCAAACTGTTTGATAGGTTTGCTAACTGGCAGGATTTGCTCCCGAGTTAGTTGTATTTAGATTTGTCCGAAGATTTCTAATTGGAACAAAGGGAGATAATTATTTTCCATTTGTTCATATTTTCCTAAACAATTTTTTTCATAAGGCAAGGGTGCACCGTTTAGCCAAATTCATTGGTTTAATTTGAGACTAGTTCATCGATAAGTTAATGGAGCAAATGGGGGGGCGGGTAATTTTTCTGCTGTGATTTTGGTTAAATTCATCAGGCATCATAAAGAGGGATTCATTTTTATTTATTCTGGCTGATCATTTTGTCATTTTTATTCATTAATAAAGTTTTTAGTTGAAGTTCGAGTAGAGGTAGTTTTTTCTATATTCAGGCGAGCATCTTCAGGAGTTATTGGCTTCTTGTCTCGATACCGGTATTGACTGTTTTTCATGTTGTAATCAAAAGTCCCTAAAACTTTACACGTGCGTGATACAGGGATAGTCGGAAGTATTAGGTTATACAGTACTCAAATTTGTTATTTATGTATGTACGTTAGTCATATCCGCGACCCATTCGTTAGACCTGTATATATGTGACAGCTAATCGCTACTCGTGTATGTTGGAAAGTGTTTTATAAGTAAACTTAAACGCGACTTGGAATTGTCGCATTTCAACGACCCTTGGGTAGCTCGCAAAATCACAGTTTGCAACCAATGAAAGGGGGAATGCTGCTCTATAAAATGTGTCAGCCTGACCCTAACTTCTTTACATTTACAGATACTCCACTGAAACATTTGAGATAATTGGGATTAAGTAGCCATCTCAAGGAAACAACGAAAATACCAATAGGCCCTTCCTAAAATTCGGATACCCAACTATATGGTACGTAGGTTGCCACTTAACCAACCGGAGTTGGCCACTATATTCTAGTATAGTGGAACACGACTTAAGATTCTATAGTAAACACGCTAAAGAGCTCTATCCAACACTGATAAAATACATAATGATTAATCAAGATCTCAAACAATCTTGTGACGCTATTTTGGCAAAAAATTAACCTGCCCAATACAGTACATTGTTTAAAAATGGCAACATCTATATAACAGAAGATATATGCACAGAAAAAATCTCATCTCTAGCATGGCTCGAACCCGCGATGGGTGGATAGCCGGTCCGGTGTTCGTGTTCCAGACCCAAGCAAAGGCGAGGTTTTTATGCGCATTTCTTTCCCATTACTGGTGAAAAAATTATGCCTCACCCCCCTCATAGACACCTATATATGTAGTAAATATGTTAGATATTATTCTCTGAAGGTTTTTTATTGTATAGTATATGTATAATCGGATCTCTAAAATGTATGTATATATCATTAAAATTTTAATTATTCTGCTCCGATGTTAATTTCGGTGTCTAATGTAATTAAAAGAGCTATTTATTTCATGCATTTTTATCGTTAATTTGCATCAAGTTTTGATGTTAAGACGTTTACCGTGCTGTCATTTGAACGAATGTATTTTTCGCTTCTGTTTAATATGCAAGTAAATCAAAGTGCTGAAAGATCAAACAATTTTGTTGGACTGCTCCAACTGACAGCGTCTGTTTCTCATGCCTTTGGTGTGTCTTTGATACATTGTCGCTCTGTTTACAAGCTTAAATTTGCATAAAAGCCAGTATTGTATAATATAATAAATAAAAAACTAATACAGTGCTCATGTGACTGGTAATGGTGACTATATAATACAACCTAAAAATCCTTGATTCCCATGGTTAGGCTTCTGCGTGTTGTTTATAAATAATATCTTCTCATTCCCATTGGCCATACAAAATCTTGCATTATGGCTATAACCAATCAAAATTACTCTCAGTTATAATTAATATTTTACACAAATTTACCTGAAATACATTTAATTTATAATCTTTGTGTTTGGTGCTATGTTTTCTATACGTTAAATTTCAAAAGTGAATGAAATATTTCTCACAGTTTTTCTGTTTGGCTGTCGCCAATATTTGTATTTATTCCCTAATGCAAAATTTTTATTAGCACTCCCACTCTCTGGAGTTTCAATATATCAGTCATGGCCAGAGGCTGACGTCCATCGAACATTAAATACTGCAGTACCAGTCTAGTCCATTTAAAATTACCAATTTATTAATTTTGTATGCGTATGCTCTTGGCGCCAATAATAATTCAACAATGATGTTTTTGCATGGAAGACCGACTTTCCAGCTAAATGTTTAAATTGAAATTGTATAATAAATAATAATAATAATAATGAAGTTTTATTTTAAGTGCCATACAATCCATTAGTTATCCTGACAAGACGATGCCTACGACACAACGATTAAAAAAACATTGATCCAGAATTGTAATGATCTCTCGGTGTTGATCAAACATGATCTAGTTACAACGAATCAGTTACAATGATTCAGTTACCACGATTTAGTTATGATGATTCATTCACAATGATTCAGTTATAACTCAGTTACAACGATCCTGAAACAATGATTCAGTTACCAGGATTTAGTTATGATGATTCATTCACAATGATTCAGTTATAACTCAGTTACAACGATCCTGCTACAATGATTCAGTTACCAGGATTTAGTTATGATTATTCATTCACAATGATTCAGTTACCATGATTTAGTTATGATTATTCATTCACAATGATTCAGTTACCATGATTTATTTATGGCGATTCAGGTGATGATTGATTTGTCATGAATGATTTATGATGATTCAGTTACCATGATTCATTTATAATGATTCTTTTATGATGATTCTTTTATGATGATTCAGTTATCACGATTCATTTATAATGATTCTTTTATGATGATTCAGTTATCACGATTCATTTAGGATGACTCACTGACAATGATTCAGTGACAACGAACATGATTTTTTCTTTTTCACTTTCAGGTTGATCGCTGTTTACATAAACTATCATTTTACCCGCATCAACCTGTCTATTTATTATGTTGTTAAAAGCGTAAATGCGTCTATTTGTGTAAATAATTCTCTGTTGTTTATACAAACACACAGACTAAAGATCATAAAGTCAGTGGAAAACAATCAAAACTGTCACCCATCAAAGTATATTTTGAGTGTACAGAAATTTGTGTCTGTTATGGCAAGGCAAAATATAGAAAGAAAAAGGCAAGCAATTTTTACTAAATTGGTAAGTTTAATACCAGCTTTCATATTTTCATATAATTATGTCATTTTGTGGTATGTAGTGGATATACGAAAGCATTTCATAGTAACCACAATTAGTCAAAAGGTGTTGCCATCAAAATTTTTTGTGTTTTACAAATCTTTACGCCAAAACACGCGCAGATCACTCGAACAGATCGCCCGCAGGTCGCTTCATGACTATATTGATGGATTGGAATCCCAGAGGAACGTGGATCAATCCTCGATCTCCCCAGTATACGACCCATGCTATCTGGGTAGTTCATGCAGAGTCTCAATACATGCGTTTGCTTCTTCCGATATGGGTGTGTTTCGCACGCTGATTTGACTACCGCTCTTTCTCATGATACAGAGTAACGTTATCGCAATTTATCATGATTCAGTGGATTTATTGATTCGGTTTCGGTCTTGATTTTTTTTTGGTTTAAATGGACAAAGGTCATATGTCTGGGCAGACTGTAGTTTGACTACAGTGATTTCTACACCATAGAAAATGTTATTAACTATTCCATGGACATCAAAATAACATTCAAGGCTAACATAAAGGGCCGATGATGGCACAGCCTACGGGTTAATCCCAGTCTTTGTTCAGACATACATAAATACCTGTCAAAAATTCAAACCACAAATGAGAACCATTTTCATTCCCTACTCTTACGTAATGTTACAGTAGGCGATAGTAAACAAAATGTTCTGTACATCCAGATTCTACAGGAATGTTTGACTGTCGACTTGTATCATTCGTATGTCTTATTTTTATTATAAAACATCTTGTTTTAAAGACTGATAAACTGACTACACTGTGTATAAAATTCTCATTAAATTATTGATACAGTATAAATAAACCAGGTGTTAATATTATTTTTTGGTTTGCAGTCTTTCTTTTAGCTCATTAATATTTTTCAGTTGTTTTTTCCTATTATTATTTGACACTTTATTTGATCAATGCCAGGAGAGAAATGCATATAAAACACCATGCCTGACCCCACGACCTCTTGATTACCAGTTTGTTGCTCTGTCGACTGAGGCAAGGTTTTTTATGCGTATGTCCCTCCTGCTCTTTATAGAACCACTATGGCTATTCCAATTCACATTTCGTTAATCAAATATGTCAATCGGGTTTCCAAATTAAGAATTTAATATAACTTATTGGGGACAATTTTACTTGTTCCCATGTAGTACACAACCCACCAACAGCTCACTAGCTCATACCTTATGCAATATTTTCCCATTCACTTCGATATCCCTAATGTCTCTTTTTATGTGATCAAACTTTGCAATTTTTATCTCCATTAAGCAGTTCGAGAAGCTACGCTGCTACATAGTGGGTATATAAGGTGATCTGATCTCTTATCAGAGGGTCCAGTGTCTTGTTCTTTTTGAGAATTAACATTTGGTTTACTATTTGACAGGATCCAATCACCTTTCTTATGTATCACTTCTGCCACACATGGCCGGGTAGTGTGATTGAAAAAGACCATTTAAGTGGCACGTTTTGCATGTTTGGGGAATCAATGAAAAAAAAATGGAATTCGACGTGTAGCGGGACAGCTAAATTTTGTAATATTGGCTCAGATGTCTTTGGCTGCTGGAGGTTGTCGTTGTGGTAATATGGCCTCAAATCATCCATGAGTTTGCTGCACACTACTCAGACTGTGCCTAATCCTACACATGGACCCTAATTCAGGAAAATGATGTTTCAATACATGATTACCGAGCTTATTTAAAAAACCTTACGTCGCAAGTTCTGCAGTCAGGTGAGTGATGACCACTAAACTAATTTCTGCAGTCAGGTAGGTGATGACCACTAAACTAATTTCTGCAGTCGGGTAGGTAATGACCACTAAACTAATTTCTGCAGTCAGGTAGGTAATGACCACTAAACAAATTTCTGCAGTCAGGTAGGTAATGACCACTAAACTAATTTCTGCAGTCAGGTAGGTAATGACCACTAAACTAATTTCTGCAGTCAGGTAGGTGATGACCACTAAACACTAATTTCTGCAGTCAGGTAGGTAATGACCACTAAGGTGAGCCATTAGGATGCCATTTTTAGGGCTAATCTTGTGTTTAACATATAGTATCTGCGCTGAATAGCTATAACAACATTTACTGTAAACTGCATATGAGAGTCTACTGGCTGATTGTTAGTGAGAATAGGGATGGCTGGAGACAGTTGATCCGCTCACCTTGTGAATGAATGGGAGCAACCAAAAAACAAAAAAAAACAAGTCTACTCGCCGATAATACCTGTAGTCTGTGAATGTCATATTTCATTATTAATGTATATAGGGGTGTATTCCCTGATTTGTGGCACATTTCTATGACCCTGTCACAAGGCAGATGAGATAACTTTCAATGCTTTATTCCAACATGTAATAACACAGTTAGCGTTCTTAGCTATTATTTTTTACTCCGGGTTCTTCGGCTACTCTTGGAGTTTCGTCGACCCAGTTTGCTACTTCTGTGACCTTTCTTGGCCTTGGCAACATTCAATCCGGCCTTCGATCGTCGTTTATTCACATTCTTCTTCTTTGGTCTACAAAGTTACAAAAGCTCAAGTATATTCACACATTCATACATTTTAGCACATACTACTAACTCTAGACTACGCTGTTATGTACCAGTGTACCGCCTGATAAATCATGCTGTACACCAGTGTACCACGTAATTGATGCTGTACATCCGTGTACCGCCTAATAAATCACCCTGTACACCAGTGTACCATGAGATGATTCAAATATTAATATAAATCTTAGAACTT
This sequence comes from Epimenia babai, assembly GCA_011762755.2. Classification (NCBI taxonomy): domain Eukaryota; kingdom Metazoa; phylum Mollusca; class Solenogastres; order Cavibelonia; family Epimeniidae; genus Epimenia; species Epimenia babai. The sequence continues at coordinate 8,023 of WURV02182186.1, forward strand.
CCGTTTCACCCATTAAAATTATTTAGGTATATCAATTAAAATGAATTTTGTGATGTACCGAACAGTGAAATGGTATTTGTTTGAAAATTATAATGTACATTTTCATGTAACACGGGTTCCTTATGGTGACAAACATACAAATGTAAGTGCCATTCCCTACACATAGCTATAACTACACAAACGAGTCAATAAGGAAGAAATTTCGGCAATGTATCGATCATATATCATTACACAACATGCGAACCAAACACGCTCGCGTTAAGGACATCTGAACTACACGTCTGTCTGTCTGGACTTACATCCGGTCTTCCTCGAGGATCTGTCTGTTGGTCGCCGTACTGACGTCCATCTTCGGTCGTTTGTTCATCACGCTGCTGAGGATATCGAGGCTGCGAGTCTTCTCTTCGCCCGAATCTCCGTAATTTGGCAGGAACTGCCGTGAAACGACGATTGTGTTATCTACTTGTGTGTATATGTGTTTGTGTGTGTGTGTGTGTGTGTGTGTAACATGCATGTTTTAAGAATAATCGACTCTGATAATGTACGTGGATGGGTGACATGTGTGGCCCACCCCCGTGTGTGCCGTATATTTTTTTAAAGTAAATTTATTGTGTTATCATATAGTGATCAGTGCATCCACCAGTTTTATAGGCTTTTATAATGCGAATATTTTCCCGTTCAAGCACAAGCTAAGAGGACACAAAATCATGCAACCTGCACGTACATGAATACGTAAGGTTTACTTAGTTCTCAGTGAAAAGGCAAACTAGAGTCGAAACAATGGCCAGGTATATTACCGCACACATACACTACACGATTCAGGAGCTCCGTTCTACGTCACCGTGTCTAGCTGAGGGCTACAAAAACGAAGATCACCGCAACGCCGCGGGACATTCATTGCACCTATGGTGTTGCAAATGTTTACCTGATTACAAACGGACAATAGCACCTGGTCAGCGTCCTGCATGTTGTTACTGAGAATACAACAGACATTCGTTTCACCAGTCAGTCCTATGCATTTAATCTCCCCCGACCCGCTCGTCCCCTTTTGCCCCCCTCCCCCGTCACACTTCTCCGTTATCAATTAGCTCATAAAGAACCGACCTTTCTGCGTTTACCCAGTCTGTCTTGGGGCTTCTCTTTCGGGAGACGATCGGTGAACTTGCCGATGGAAGCGGTTGACAGTCGGGCGAACGCTCGCGCTTTCGTCACGTGGGTACGGTCAGGCGTCTCTGTGGGTGTTAAGCCTACCCCTGGCACTACGGACATACAAGTACCAGCGTCAGTAATCAAACGAGATCTTATGGACTCGAATGTATATCCATCACTAAGAACGTAGAGTATACACAGTGCAATATTGCTCACTAAATGACGGCGCGAGAGGTTGGCTTAATAGGGGCAGGGGTGTGTTTCAAGCTGAAACTGATTGAATTTGTGTATATCACTACCATATGTAAGTCTTTATAGGCTGATTACCGAATTTATCGTTGTGATAGGCCATCCTGGGCCCTTATACAAAGCTAGCCTATTAATGTGGTTAACACGATAATCTGATTAGCCTCATATTTATAAGGAGTGGGGGAAAACACTTAGTGTAAAAAAACCCAGAGTCTGGGCAGATAATTGACCTTTTTCCATTCACGCCACTGGTTCCAAATGTCTACATATGAACTACATAGGTCGCGCACTCCGCTAAGTCTATGATACATTCATGTTTATTTACAATGAGATGATGACATAGCGGGGAGGTAAGCGACATAGAGAGCACATATAGAGCATCTGCAGCACAGCAAACGTCAGAGGGAAAAAGCCCCAACAGACACACACTGCTAGGGCTACCCAAACCCAGACAGGCAATGGGGTTTAAGGCATTTTCAGCCTGAAAAATGCCAGTCAGTATACTGGTCAGAGCAGGATATGAACCAGGACCCCTGGATTCAAAGTAAAACCACTCTAACCACTACGCCAGCTGCCCCTTATATCACTACTATAAGTACACCAGTGTACTAATGAATCGTCCTAGCTGTGTGCCGGTGTACAGTAAATGTATTATGACACCAATGTGAACTAAGAACAATAACGGTTGGATAACAATAGCATTATACGATTTACATTTCGTCTTCATGGAACGAGCGACATTTCGTAGGCGCTTGAGTTCATTCTTGGCGACCCGCTCCTTCTTGGCCGCGCGCGGTGTGGGCAGACGGTGAATGTTGGGGTCTGATAAATGACAACACGGCACGACTGAGGTATAAAGAAATAGTCGGTTATTAGTAGGTTTAGTGATCTCAGTTGTTTACTTGTTTTTTTTTTTAACAGAACCATAGATGTAGCGATAGTAAAGGGATACCTACGCTGCAATGGGGTGGGGTGGGGTGCAGTGTTAGAAATCTTTCACATATAAAAAATTCACATCTAACACATATTTTAACATAGTTATTAATATCGTAGAATACAAAAAGTACAAACACATTTTTGAGACCAGAGTTAGAAATATCGTAGAATACAAAAAGTACAAACACATTTTTGAGACCAGAGTTATGAATATAGTAGAATACAAAAAGTACAAACACATTTTTGAGACCAGAGTTATGAATATCGTAGAATACAAAAAGTACAAACACATTTTTGAGACCAGTTATTGATATCGTAGAATACAAAAAGTACAAACACATTTTTGAGACCAGAGTTAGAAATATTGTAGAATACAAAAATAAAAACTAACACACTTTAATGCGTGTTACAAATATTGTAGATTACAAAAATACAAACTAACACATTTCAACACATGTTGGAATATTGTAGAATACAAAAAATAAAAACTAACCCATTTTACCATGTGTTATAAATATTGTAGAATACAATAAAATAAAAACTAACACATTTTAACACGTGTTATAAATATTGTAGAATACAAATAATACAAAATGACACATTTTTGACCAGTGTTAGTGTTAGCCAACAAAGTTATTTAACAAGGCTGAAAAATTATTGCGTCAATATGAATGAACTGGCAGCATCAATGCGAGGTAAAACATGCGATACGTAAACAGTAGCCGTAAACAGTAGCCGCAAACCTTCGCCGGGTTTGAGTTCGCGAGCCAGCTCAGTTGGCTCACTGTTTGCCCGTCGATAGCCCCAGCGTGGCCTCCAATCCTGGTGAAACGCGATGATGGCATAAATATAAAAACCAGTGGTTTCTATATGGAGAAACGGTACAGCATTCCGCCACTCAATTGCTATATTAGAGAACTGTATGTAGAGACGCCCACCTTGTACTTGAGCACTAAGAAAGTACTGTATAGTGTTATAGAACTGTATGTAGAAACACTCAGGTTGTACTTGAACACAAACAGAGTACTCTATAGTGTTAGAAACATGCCCAACATTGACTATCAACCAGCTTGTTGCTTCGCGACTGACAAATTCGCTGACTTATGAATCAAGCGATGAACCTATTTTTAGTTGAGGGTAATTCAATCAATTATTCATGCTCCGTTATTTGGTCGATATTCTCTCTAACAATATCTGCCTAACAACACAAAACGATTTGACGCCGGGTTAGAACGTACCACAGAATCCTTATCGAGAGGTGAAACTTCTAATTTGTAACGTAACCCATTAGATATTTTATCGCAAAAATACTCGAAAACAATAACGACGCGATGCGACGGGGAAGCACTTAGTCAAGTGGTAGGAGCACTGGACTTTTAACTGAAAGGTCACGGGTTCGAAAGCGCTGACCGGTTGACTTTTCTGCGATGATCCTCAGCAAGTCATTTATCCCAGATTGTTGGCGTAAACCCGTCCCCAAAATGGGGAGATGCTTGATATCATCCCTGGTGGGGTGGTATGCGAGTGTCGAAGGTATTGTATCTGCGCTGAATATAGCTGGCATAACCATTCATTGTAAACCGCATCAGAGAGCCTTTATTGGCTGATATTTGCGGTCTGTAAATGTTGGACTTGACCTTTTACCATTACGTCGATCAGCCGAATGTACAATCAGTCAGATATTGAATAGACTGTACTCTTTAACTTACGTCGATAAAAATATATTTAGGCATAAATACCATAAGCAACGGTAATATAGTGGTACAGTTGCAACGTATACGACCACCGGCAGACCATCATCAAACCGCTTGAACAAAAAAAAAACAAGCGACATCTAATGTTTGCGCGAGCACTTGACCATCGACCAGCATCTTGCTCGTTGAGGTAATTCGATCGTTTCAGAGCCACTATAGCCAGTGAAAGCCGCCCTGGGTGTAATTGATAGCTCCCTATTATTACATATTACAAAACATCGGCAGAAAAGATCCCGTAACATAACCTACCTTACTCATCTCGTCCCAAACCATCGTACTCTTCTTTTTCTTCTTTATGCCTTTTCGCTTGGCAAATTTTTCCCATTTTGTCGGCGCTTTCGGTGCTGGAATCTACAAGGTTATTCATGTGAATTTTTTCCCCAATTTTTAATGAAAACGAATATCAAACTAGAACGGTGCGTTTAGGACATCGACAATTCTCGTTTTTTGCAACAAAAGCATGGAACCGGTAGCCAACATACCTCCGTAAATTACACGACAAGAAATAGTTCCAATCAAAGTTAAAAACCCATCTATTGAGCAGAAAATTCAATTACCATTAACTCATTTTATATACATATATTCACATTTGTTTTATTTGTATTTATTTTGTTACAATGCCGTATTACAATATTCCATCCATACATTGCACGTGGGATTTCCCACCCCATGATTGAATGTTGCTCCTAACATCCATTCTATCTACCTATATACATTCATTTTTCTGATTCTATGTACTGATAAACATTCCTTTTTCCCAGTTCTATGTACCAATATACATTCCTTTTTCCCAATTCTATATACCCATATACATACCCTTTTCCCAATTCTATGTAGCGATATGCATTCATTTTTCCAATTCTGTATACCGATATACATTCATTTTTCCCAATTCTATATACCTATATACATTCCCTTTTCCCAATTCTATGTACCGATATGCATTCATTTTTCCAATTCTATATACCTATATACATTCATTTTTCCCAATTCTATATACCTATATACATTCCCTTTTCCCAATTCTATGTACCGATATGCATTCA
>WURV02182197.1:9636-29528 GCA_011762755.2 Epimenia babai
CTCAAACTCCAGTCTATGCTGATCATTGGCTTAAAAATTTTCCACAAAAAGGCTGCATCTATAAGTAGAAATGTATCAGGTAAGACTCAAAGGCCTATGACTTAAGTACATTCATTTATGTTAAAAGGGGAATAATAATAAAAAGGGAATTACTATAGCAGAAAAAAATTACTGTTTTTGATGCTTTCATTTTCCATTGAGTAATTTAAAAATACAGGATTTTTCTCTCCCAATGAATCACCAGATTGACGTTTATCACCACTGTTTCGCAAAAGATATTGTGTGAAGTGCAGATTGCCAAAGATTTGGCTAGTGAAGTTGTAACCCTGCCTGTTTGTTTTTTAATGAACTCTCCCCATAATCAGATATATTCTGAAACTACATAACATCGCTCGGACAAACCCACATTTCAGTCATGGAATGTTTTAGAAAATCTCATTAAAAACATGGTGCATATAGAATATGCACAGTAGAATTACCTCCCCTGACGGCAACGGTCGCATGTATTCTTCATCGCATTACTCCGATCATTGGTGACTGTTTTAGCAGACTAGTGTCAATCATACATTTGTGTCAATCATACTCGTGTCAATCATACACTCGTATAAATCATACACTCGTATAAATGATACACTCGTATAAATCATACATTAGTATAAATCATACACTCGTATAAATCATACACTCGTATAAATCATACATTAGTATAAATCATACACTCGTATAAATCATACACTAGTATAAATCATACACTAGTATAAATCATACACTCGTATAAATCATACACTCGTATCAATCATACACTCATATAAATCAGGATTACTTACTTTAGTACAAGTTTTCCTCATAATCATACACAAAATTTTCGAGAAAAAAATTGTTGGCAACACGGATTTTATCCCAATCCACAATGCGCTTTGGCTTACATTCGTCACATAAAAAAGTTTCCAATGTAAAATGTCAAATTCTATTAACGAGCTTTTTATGATGCTAAACCTTGAAGAATTTCAAACTCGATATAATCCAAGGAGTGAAAGAAAATATCAACATTGTTCACCCAATGAAGCACGTTGTTTACATTCGAAAGCGTGTGTTAGATTATCTCACTGTGAGCCAGCCATCTTGTTTCAACTAGTGTATATGGATGTACAGATTTACTTAAGGACTCACGCAGCAGCGTTGTATTGTATAAATAAAGTGTGTTTATTACTTGATGCCATCGAGTACAGCGTGTAGTTGCGAGCATAATTTCACCCCACACGCACCGTCATGCACCGCACCGTCATGCGCCGTCATGTACTGTGCCGGTGTCGTGTACAGTGTATACGCACATCGTGTCTCGTGTATTCCCTTAGTCACCTGCAATAACCACAACTGCTCCGGCCACGGCGTCTGTTCACTCGCCAAATGCCAATGTTACACCGGTTACCATGGCGCCGATTGCCAGTTTAAAACCAATTACGCGGAACTTTGTTCTCACAATTGTTCCGACAATGGCATGTTCGATCTGGTAAAGGACAAGTGCGTCTGCCACGATCGCTTCAAGGGAGATAATTGCGAGAAAGGTAATTTCTTCTACCGGGCGGGCATGATTCACAATTTTCGTGTGAATTTTTTCGACGTTACATACACTACGATGAAAAATTTCCGCACTGTTTACCGCGACACCCTACCCATTAACAGATCTCCTCCATCCTCATATAATGAATAGGTTTACCATCGTAATATAACATTATTTTATAACTAACTGCATGTCTTTCATTAAAGGTACAATTTACCTCGACTGTTTCTACTAAATATCACTAATTTCGTGAGATTGAGATACCTGTGCTGGTCATATATCATTTATAATTACATGTATAATGATATGCCACATTGAGTAAATTTAGTTAGAGAGACTTAAATACTTTAGTATTTCCCTATAATTCCACCCTGTCCACCCTGACCCCCAAGCCCCACCTTAATTTATAAATCTCCCGAAACCCGCTTCTTCCCTGCATAAAATTGGTTTCTGATGACTAATAACAAAATTACTAATACTGAAAAATATTTCATCACACATTTCAAAACGATTTATGGTACCTCATAATATTCTCATAACTACTGTTTTATCATGTGGTAGGCCAGTATGTCAGTAGTAGAGCAAGTTTGTAGTTTATTTATTCTTTAGATAGAGAGAGTAATTTATTTTAGCCCGTTTAACTAGAAGTTTGATTGCTAAAACGTGTCTTATTTTACCCCCAAATCAGTAATTATAACGAATATGCTGAATATCGTAATGTCAATCTCGGTTTTATTTGTTTACACAAATTATCTATTTGTGGTTTGTGATTAACAGTGTGTGGATGTGAAGAATGGCAAAGAAGGTAGAATGACATTTACGAGATGTATACTAAACATCTAAACAACTATACGTACAAATAGGCATATGGGAAAGTCTTGCTGGGAGTATGTTAGATATCAATGCCTTGTAACACCTGCAATCATGGTGATTGATCATTTCTAGTTTTTATCTCATGGCACAAGAACTTACGCTACACTTATTGCATGGTGGTCAATAAGTGGTTGTCCAGTTTAAAATTTTCTTTTCAGACATGTTTCAACCTAACATGGTGGCTTTCTCAAACCGATCTTAGGTGTTCCCTATGACAGTGGATATCTGAAAAATAGACATCAGGTGTTATCTAACATGGTGGATATCTCAAACTGATCTTAGGTGTTCCCTAGGACATTGGATATCTGAAAAACAGACATCAGGTGTTATCTAATATGGTGGATATCTCAAACAAGCTTAAGGTGTTCCCTAGTACAGTTAATCCCTTAAACAGACCTTAGGTGTTCCCTAACACAGTTGCTATGTCAAAAGGTGTTACCTAAAAGAGCAAATCTTTCAAAGAGACCTAATCTCTTCCCTAACACGGTGGATCTTTCAAACTGACCGAATGTGTTACCAAAAGCAGTGGCTTCTGAGAGGCTTATGCCTTTGCAACAGATTTACAAAACAGACTTCAACTCCTCCAGACGTCCCACAAAGTGTAATATTGTATTTTACATTTTAAACAATTTTCCAAGATGAAGACTGGAATGAAGAATGAAGACTGGACTATCACTTAATGATTGCCTGGCATATATAGCTATTTCTACTGTAGACTTACTTGTAGCATGAATTGGGAAGATGTTGCATTATTTAAGTAGACTAGCTTCCATATGTACCACGAAGTTAGTCTGGTCTTCATTCACTCATCACTAATAATGAATGCTGTACTATACGGGCAATACTCGAATTTGTTGCCATCTTTTATAACATGTCAGCAACTTTTCTTGTTTCACTGTTTTCTTCGATGTCATTCCTGGTGTATTTCATTATTGAGGCATGTGGCATGTACACATTACACTTGGTTTAATGTTTTGTCTGCAAGATTTTATTCTCATCGATTTTACCTTACTTGCATGAATGCATGTCCATGATGTGATGGCATAAACCCTAACCATGCTTGATTCACCAGATTTATGCATGCTAACCATCCACACTGGTAACTATAACCACCGCTGGATTACATATGGTTTACCTTCGTACATTATATATGCACAGAGTAGCAGTTAACTAACCTTATACCAGAGCAATAGTAATAATATCAATGCAAGAAAATTGTAGCATGTTTTAGAACCAACCTTAACTAACAACTAATTGCATTTTTTCTCATTCATCACATAAAATAATTTTGGCAACATATTAATATTTTTATCGTCGTAAATTTCAGAGGAACGAATGACATTTTGCATACGCTAGCACTGGACAGACGTTTTCTGATAAAACTCTAATATTTGCGGTTGTCTGTGGCTCAGTATATTTTCAGCCCTAACCGATAATCGATCAAGGATATACTTTTACACCGTACTGATTGAGTATTTGTTGGCGGTACAGAAATATGCCGGATGCAGTGCAAGCATGGCTACTGCAGCGGACGTAGGTGTAAGTGCGACCCCGGGTGGATGGGGCCAACATGTGAGGAAGTAGCGTGCGACAAGCGGTGTAAAAAACACGGCGTGTGCGACAATGGCACGTGTAACTGTAAGAAGGGCTGGAATGGCAAGCACTGTACGCTAGGTAAGTCAGTCTCCAATTACTGTCATCTGCTATTTATCAATGTAGATGGCATTGACTTAGTATACATAGACATCATATATATATGTCATAAAGGACAAGAAAACTAACAACAACAACAACTACTGTTTGTTAATATTGTATGGGGCTTGTTACCACCTGTTACAGAGCTGCCTTGCCTAAGGACTTGTGAACAATCATTGAAAGAAGGTATCTATCCAAGGCTCACACTTCACTATTTCTATTTTGTATCGTGCGGCAAATGTAATTCAATCAGTTGAACTTAGTCTTTAATTCCATTAGGTGCTGCACAATATGTACATGCTTCAATTTGAATTCAAATGTATTTAATTTTATATATTATGTCATTTGCCCAACATTTTTCTTCATGCGCATCATCTAATACATCCAATCAATGGTGATCTAATGTTGTCACTACCTTTGCCATTGAATTATTAAAGATCTAGTATTAGTTTTATAGACATAATTGTGGCAACTGAATGGATAACAAATTACATTACAGGCATACCGTGCTAATCAGAGATAGTTTCAGTGTAAAGAGGTAGTTTCAGTGTAAAATACGCTAAAAATGTCACTTTAGTTCCATTTTCAATTCATAAACAACCATTTGATCATTACGCGAGTCTTGGAAAGGATTAAAAAAACAGAAATCCCCGTATAATCAAATAAAATTCTTACACAAGAAATAAGTTCAATTCACTTTTACTTAGCCACATATCCGCAGGTCATGACTTTGCTGTAGCCGCTGTCCGACTTTTAGTCTAGACTTCCCGCTGTTATCAGCTTTTATACCTTATTTGCCTTTATACTTATTATTCTTGCTTATTATTCATTTTGGTGGGAATTCTGATGCATCTCTCACCATTTGTTTTTATATGCCCATTCATATTTAGTGATGTAGGAGAGCCTTAGCTATTAACTACAATGGATTGTTGATGAATGAATAGAAAACAAAATTTTTTTCTTAATCGAACAGTAATTGTAACAATATAGTGATTTAGACTTTATAATCATGTAGTTTGACCATTGCCTCTCTGTTCTTTGCAGATGGTTGTACAAACAACTGCCATGGTCACGGTAAATGCAAAAAGGAGAAAGGTGTGTGGACATGTACATGTTCCAAAGGGTGGAAAGGGAAATCCTGTGACGTGGCGACTGAGCTTCAGTGCGATGACAACATCGATAATGACGGAGGTGACCCAAAACTACTCTCATCATAGGCAATACCTTCTAACTTCATTGTTTTGCAATGTACAAAAATCGTACTTTTAATAAAGTAAAATAGACATGTACGTTCTTGCCTTTATCAGGAAGCAGTACTTGGTCTTACTGGTCTTGTGAGAGCACCAGATGTGTTACTTGGAGTTTGTGGGTTTGAATCCCACCGGGAGGTAAAGGTTTTCTTCTCCACATTTCTCTCCAGTTTCTCAAAGGCCACCATGGCTAGCTATGCCATGGCAATTTGATTACAAATTTTAGAAATCTCTCTGCTACTCTGCATTGAATGGTTCTCTTGCATCTTAATAAATAATTACAAGATAAAAAGTCGATTCTCGCTCCTCAGTGAATATCTCTGGTGAACAATCTGCTAATATTGTATTTCATGTCCATGGTGTTCACAGATAAGCTCAAGGACTGCCTGGATCCGGACTGCTGCCAGAGCGAGCGCTGTAAAAAGTTGAGCATTCACTGCCACGTAGCTCCTGACCCCCAGGATATTCTCCTCCAGCGCCAGTCACCCAGTACTGTCGCATCTTTCTTCGATCGCATGCGCTTCCTCGTCGAGACAAACAGCGTACAGTCGCACGCTTCTAAAGATACCTTCAACGTCAGGTTAGGCATCTTAGACTTTTGACGTCATCTTATATATATTGAATATTATCTTTATATTCGTATATGAGTCTCGGTAAAAGGATAGCTTAGTTCTAATCTGGGCCACCTTGCATTTGTGTTTTTTGTCGCATTCCTTGGCATAGTACTAATTTTCGATTGCTCGGTTGACTTAATCGTGAGAAATATTGAAATTTAGCTGATGCATGTTACAGGTCTGCCATAGGTAAGTATATAGGTAAGAGGTATATACCTCTTGTATATAGGTATTTGAGAGCTTTGCGAGCAGCTTTAAACGTCAGTATGTAACAATACAATCGCAGTTACAGCTGCAACGTATGGTTAGTCTTAATTATGCATCTTATGGCTACATGAAATGTCAAGGTTGCAGCCAGACATCTAAGCAAAATACTTGCACAGCATTTACAGATTATCTTGCATTTTTATCATTGTTTGCTGAATTATAACCGCTAATAATCGTTTTTTCAATATTTTTGTTTAATTAATATCTATCAAGCTTTACCTCAGTCTGCAACAGAGAGTTATACATGTGATTTCATAAAATTTAGAGAGAATCAAGGGAGTAAACTGTGATTTTTTATGACACTAATAAACTACCACTGGTCATTGTCATGACCAACATATATTTGTGATTTAGTAATATTTTCCATGTTCCAAAATGTGTTTCAGCCAAGTATCTGTGATTAGGGGTAAAGTGAGGGTAGAAGACGGTAGCCCACTGCCCGGTGTCAGGGTGAGTGTCGTGACCCAGCCTCTCTATGGCTTCACCCTCACCCGCCAGGATGGCATGTAAGTATGGGGTACAACTTAATGCTCATGCCACTAGACATACGATACTCCGCAACAAATAATCTTTTGTTTAGCATTTTTTAGAAAACATCTTTTGAAGGAGGGATGTAATTGTACCTAGAACATATAGCAATATGAAAAGTATTTATATCATCATTATGCCATGTAATTGACTTTAGAAATCGGTTAATGTCACCTAATTAAGCAATATCAGCCCAAATATTGTATAATATATGTCCATAATGTTCATTCCTGAAATCATATTTCATCCAGAAGAAAGGGCTTTTTATTGTATTTCTCTTAGTGCATTCCCTTTGTCTTTTTTATGGAATAAACATTTTAACAGAATTATCTTCTTAATATTGTACATTCTTTCACTTATTTATACCATTGTGTCCGCTTATTATAATAATCCCAGCATTCCTGGGCATGTCATATTTCACCTAGTATTAATTAACATGCATACACTGTATAAATCTTCTCTCAAACAAAGTACTTGTACTTGACAATATGTGTAGTGTTAATACTGCAGCATTTCTTTCATCATATAATATGCTGTAGTCGTGTATATATACATCTCTACTTTGGTGGTCATCAGGTTTGACATCCTCGTGAACGGTGGTGGATCGGTCACCCTCCGCTTCCTTAAGCAGCCATTCCGCAGCAAGACAGCGAGCGTCCTCGTGCCCTGGAACCAGATTATCACCATGGATACGGTTGTACTGAGCCTCGACACGAAGACGACGAAACCGAATCCGAATCTGTGTACAGTCAAACACGAGCATTACTGGCTGCGACCAATCGTGTTGTCAACGTGGCAGCACACCCAGCTCGGAGCTTGTCCCGACAAGACCACCATCATCCCAGAATCTCAAGTATGTGCTTATATCTCTGTTTATTGTTGTTATGGGTATTTTTACATTATTCGCATATTTTTGTAGCTTATCTATGATTTAATACATGAATCACTATCAACTAATATACTATTAGCTAGGTAACATGGGGACCATCAGTGTGTGGTAGATAGATGTCCATCGCGAATGTCCACCACCTCCTGTACCATTGAGTGTCCATTTGAGACTGGATACCTCGGGAAAGTCTGCATCTCACTGTCCATTTGTTCCTGAGCGCTACGAGAAATCCTGCATCTTACTTACACTTGTCTGTCTATTTTTATCAGGTGCTCCAGGAAAGTCTGCCGATCCCTGGCACGAATGTGCATCTCGTATACCACAGCAGCGAGACTGTCGGCTACAAGTCAGTCGTTCTCATTCAAATGACGCCGGACACTATCCCAGAATCCCTCGCTCTCGTTCACCTACATGTTTCGGTCGAGGGTGTTGTGCTGATGAAGACATTCGAGGCTGATCCTGAACTGAAATACACATTCTCGTGGGACAGGCGCAATGCCTACAGAATGATGGTATACGGCATCGTCACAGCCAGGGGTAGGCACTCGCTGTTCTAAGTATCTATCGTGTCCCAAGAGCTAAGCATGCAGCTTAGTATTTAATGTGAATGAGTGAATACCAGATTCAGTTGGGCATTAGACAATTGTCTAATGTTATAGCGGATATTTGAGAAAGTAAACTTTTTATATTGTTAAAATTTAGAACGTGAGCTTTGGTATACAAATTTTGTATTTTTTTCAACATTAATAAATGCTGTAATATTTACCCATATAGATACCGACTCGACACTGCCTAAATTAGTGATTAGTGAGATATTCAAGACCACTGTTTTTCTACTTGTGCTATGTAAGAAACTGACGAGTGGGTTACTATAAGTTGTTGTTATCAGGCACCATGGTCTATGAGCTATTAAGTGATGTACCTCCACCCCTTACAGTGTATGTCGGCTACCAGTACTATGGTTGTGAATACATATTCTGGGAAACGAGGAGTACCACGATGAGTGGGTTTGATCTCACCTCGTCTGAGATAGGTGGCTGGAACCTCGACATCCACCATACCTACAATTTCCAAGAAGGTCAGTCAGCTTTATGTCACGTCTTTGTTTTATATAGTTTCTGTATAGGACTGACTAATTTTTTATTGAGAATATATTAACATGACTAAACTAAAGTGTCTTCTCTAGTATTTACACAGTATCTACATACATGCCATCTACATTAAATCTATTCGTTGCAATACCTGTAAAACAGTAGCACGAGCAAATTTCTATACTGACTATTGCATGGCAATTACTACAATGTACTATCAGATAAGACTGGCTTAAACTTTTTGGGCCCATTTTGGCCCAAAAATTGGCACATTTATGAAAATAACCAAAATTTGTGGGCCGCACATATCCACATATAATGTTGATGGTGTGTATATAATATTAGGCCTATCATTTAGCGTAATGGTTGTCAGGATTGTGTAATAATGCTAGGATTTTCTTGTGGTAAATAACGTTAATAAATTCTGAATAAAATGACAAATTTAATGGTCATATCCTAGTTTTTTTTTCAGAATATTCAGTAATTATTATAGGGTGGATAATAATAGGCTTAATTGTCGAATCAAATATCAGCTTTTTATAACTCAGTACATGGGCATGAGCTTGAGGGTCACATGTAACTGTAATTTTTAATTGTGTCGCAGACCACACTTTGGAACAAATTGCCCTTTTTTGGCATGTCGACTCAAGTTCCTTCAGCATCAGGCCTGATTTACTAAATAATTATCATCAATTGAACTACGGTAAATTTTGAGTAATAATCACATAATGTTTTCAAGGCAGTGTGATCCACATGATCCACGATGTAGTTTACTGCTTGAATAGTTTCATAAACCTTGTAGCCTTCTTAATACACAATACTTACATACACGATAGATACAAGAGCGATAGATATAAGATAGAATTTGTGTGTGTAGGGATCCTGCACAAGGGTGACGGGACAAACATCTATCTGAAGGAGAAACCACGCAAATTGGTGAACGTTTTGGGTAACGGCAGACGACGCAACAGTGACTGTAGTGAATGTAACGGGAACGCGCATGGTAACAAGTTACTGTCTCCCGTGGCATTGGCCAGCGGCCTAGATGGGAGCTTGTATGTCGGTGACTATAACTACATCAGGAAGCTGCATCCTGGACGTGAAGATGTAGCCAGCATCCTCATCATGAAGTTTGTGCCATAGTTGTATCTCATTGTAGTGGTTTACATTGTCATCATGTCTGTGGCATAGTCGTATCTTACTGGAGTGGTTTACATTCCCATCATGAAGTTTGTGCCATAGTTGTATCTCATTGTAGTGGTTTACATTGTCATCATGAAGCATGTGGCATAGTTGTATCTTACTGGAGTGGTTTACATTCCCATCATGAAGTTTGTGCAATAGTTGGATATTATTGGAATGGTTTACATTCTCATCATGAAGTTTTTTCTATACTTGTATCTTAACGGAGTGGTTTACATTCCCATCATGAAGTGTGTACCAGAGTTGTATCTTATAGTGGTTTACATTCTCAGTATGGAGTTTTTACAGCATTCCACTGATATAATGAACTGATATAACGAGAGTATAACTATGGAGCGGATGTATGTGTGTTGCAGCACCCAGTCAGTATCGTACGAGTACTTTATGACGGTCAGTCCGGTGGATGGACGACTGTATATATCAGACTACATGAGTCACCGCATCATCCGTGTGAAGACCATGGGTCCGGTACGAAACCTAGAGGATAACTACGAGGTTGTCGTGGGCAATGGGGAACAATGCACCCCGGGCGAGAAGGACAAGTGCGGGGATGGCCAGAGGGCTGTTGATGCTCGTCTCATGTACCCCAAGGGTTTGTATTACTTATTATTACTGAAAATGATTGTGAAGAGCTATTCTACCTGACACATGAAGACATGTATTCATGACATTAATGCTATAATTATTTTAATACCAAATATTTTATGTCTTCTCATTCCGGTAAAATATTTGCTCCAATTTGAGCTCAATATAAATGACCAATTAGAAGTATTACTTCATTTATAAAAGTGTCTTTGGGGTGTAAGATCTATTGACCCACATGGTATATTATCACATCGCATACATATAATTTTTGAAGTGCGATATTTTGTTATCTGTAAATACTACTTGTACAATTTTACATCAATATCCATGCTCTTTCATTCACTACAGGCTATATCATACACACATAAGGATATTTTGTATAGTATGTATCATTGTTTTCACCACTGCTTAATTATCACTTCACATACCATTATGCATATTGCATAATAAATAATTAGTTCAGCCATTCTAAAATATGGATTTGACATGCGACCTGTGTTGCACGCAGGTATTGCCATCACGAAGGATGGCATTATTTACGTGGCTGATGGCCCGAACATTCGACTCATTACGACAGATGGGATTATTGACACGCTAATCGGGTCGCAGGAGCAGCTGAAGCGATGGACACCGATGCCGTGTGATGACATCATGTCGGTCGAGGAGGTGCTTACTTACGTCACTTCATATAGACATTTATTATACACACATCGCGGTGGTGTTGTGGTGGGTTACACACGTGGTAGTACAGTGGTTGGTCATATCGTTGGCATCAGTATGTCAACTTTCTTGAGTCATATCCCATAGGGCAGTGCTGATATTAGTTTCTGTTGCCTGAATCTATTAACTGCGAGTCATTTCTGTGCCTACCCGTCCTGTGATACGAGGCTTCTGTTGGGCACAACTAAAAATTAAGTTTATTTAGCTTTAATTAGCGACTATGCGGTGAACATTATAGTCTTAAAATCGTCCAAGCATTCGGGCTAATTCTATATGACACCGTTGAATGAAATTGTTAATTCCTGCACACAATCACTTAACTGGATATCTTGAGGTTTCACTTATCTATTGATTAAATCTCGAGGTTCAAGAACATGAATTGCCTTTGCCATGAATCACAGTTTATGTATTATTTTGCACCAGGTGAGCCTGAAGTGGCCAACATCTCTAGCTATTAACCCACTCGATGACACACTTCACATCCTTGACAATAACGTTGTTCTCCAATTAACACAAGACAAGAAACTTGTGACTATAGCTGGCCGTCCGACGTACTGCCCACCGAAACGGGTCCACTTCCTGCCCTCCGGTGTTCTAACGGACGACGAGCAAGCATCGAGCATTGCCGATCACGTGACATTAGTCACACCCAAATGCATGACATTCAGTCCTCACGGTGATCTGTTTATCGTGGAGAGCGACGGTCACCACATAAACCGCGTGCGTCTCGTGACGACGGACGGTCGCATCCACCACTACGCCGGCGCCAAGTCACAGTGCGACTGTCGCAAAGTGCGCTGTAAATGCTACAATGAGAAGGACACGATCGCCGCTCAGGCATTGTTCAGCACGCCCACATCGCTGAGCGTCACTCCGGATGGCGTGTTGCACATCTCAGATATGGGCAACCTGCGAGTCTATTCGATCTTATCGCAGCTTCCCCAGCCCGACTGGCAGTACCGCGTGTTCTCATCGGAAACCCAAGAGATTTACGTGTTTAATAACTACGGCCAGCACAAACACACGATCAATGTGATCACGAATCAGTACATCTACAACTTCACGTACAATGTCAACTCGTTCTACGGGAACTTGATCCGAATCAAGGATGCGAGCAACAATCGTATCGAGTTACTGCGCGATTACGACGCCCACGTTAAGGAGATCGTGCCGCCGAATGGCATGAGCTGCCGTCTGTCGTCTGACAACATGGACCGTCTCCATCGTTTCACGTCCGTCGACAACCTCACGTCGACCTTCACCTACACGTCGAGCGGACTGATGAAGACAAAGTCTGTCTCGAACGGCAAGGCGTACTTCTACGATTACGACGAAACCGGACGCCTGCTCCACGTGAAGCAACCGACGGGTGAAACCGTGCACCTAACTCGTGGCGTGAATACCACAGGTTCAGTCGTGAACATGACCACAGATAGTCACGATGCGGTCGCCATGGCTACCTATGGCAGTGTGCAGTCTGTAATGCATGGCAAGTTTTCATGGCACATTTTATTTTCTATATATTTACATTTATATTTATTTCGTTAGACTTGTTTTTCGCGATTAACTCGAATTATTTTTGCGTATAATTTCGAGAATTTTAAACAAGATGATATTCATTACATGATCCCAGATCAGCCATCCACAAGTGGACATGTGTAATTTTTTTATTTATTGCTGCACATTTCACAACAATTTCACTAAGATTATCACGCAGTATTCCTCGGCACTTTTCATTTTCCTTTCATAATCATCATTATTCAATTTTTTTATACTCTTTACATCTTAATTAATTTTAAATATTTTGCTTTAATGATTACGTTTATTTTTTACTATCCTATTGTATTAAATTTTTATTCTATTTTAATCACTAGCTATTGTTTTGCATGACATTATTTTGAGTTAGCTTAATTTTTTTTCGTAACTTTGGCGACCGTTCTATGAAATCGTGAATAATAGATGCATTTTATCCTCAGAACTGCTGGGAATTTTCGTACTTTGATTTATACTGAAATTTTTTCTCTGGATACGCACGTATCAAATTTATTAATTATTAATACGCGTTCGTTACATATTGTTTAACTAAATCATATCCTCATCCTTCAACCTTAACGAACTACAGGCGGTATATATAAAGTGAAAACAGTAACTTTTTTACCATATTTTAACAGCTGGTACACGTAATTTTCGTTAATATTGTTATAGAAATGTTCGGCTGTGTCAGGTTTAAGGCATGAATATAATTTGCATACCTCGATATTGTTTGGGTATCCTTTCACACTCAAGTAAAACAAATTATTGTTCGCTGCAGATCTCGCTGAAACCAAGGTCACATATTTACCGGATGGCGCGGTGGTCGTCATGTTTCCTAGCAACCTGACTGTTGCCATGGAGACGGGTAACCACCCGATACTCGAGGGCGAGCATCTAATGCACTTCAAGCGTAAGTTGGTGTTACCGAATGTGTTGGTGCACCGGTTGGAGTGGCGATACTACCTGCGCTACGACCGGCGCGCGGCCACGAAACAGGGCACGACACCGGCGAAGATTGGACGCCGCGTGAGGGTAGGGGATGCAAGCAGCACGTCGCATGTAAAGCATGACATGAAGGATGCATACCAGGGCAAGAGTTTGTGGGTATGTCTCCCCCCTCAACCCTCGTGGCTGTGACACACTATCCGCTCTCACCTAACATATTGTGTCTTTCTACTAAACTTTTTTTTGTTTTTGTTGAAGCCTCATGTCATTTCTTAATGTTCAAACATCCAAACCACTCTTGGCTTCTGCAGTCGTGTTACTATCTTGGGTCACTATAACCATGTAATCGTGTCACCACGATAGGTTACAATAACCATGTAATTGTCTAATCATGATGGGTTACTATATGCATGTAATTATATAACCACAATAAGTTAATATAACAATGTAATTGTATTACCATGATAGGTTAATATAACCATGTAATTATATAACCATGATAGGTTAATATAAACATGTAAATGTGTAACTCTGCTGCGTTTCTATTGATATATAATTCTAATATCATGCTATATATATACATATGTTTTTTACTTTGAGACGATTGACAGATTACTGAATAAAGATATTTTTAGTAATTCGCATAAAATAGTCCATGGCTGTAACAATATTAGAAATAAGTTACAAATACCTTCATATTTGTGGGATTAATGTAATTCACTGTTTAATTCAAATGCTTGCACAATTGCTGTGAATATGAAACAACCCCATCTAATGTTTGAAGCTTTCGTTTATTTTGTTCCTTTTCGTATGATGTTGCACGTAATAGATCGTTAAATCTCGCAATGCACACTATTATCTTTTTCTGTGCGGTGTTGTCTACATAAGAGAGATTTTGTAAGTCAAGTGTAAATGAATCAAAATATCTTAATGTCGGATTTCAGTGAGTTGATAGCTTAAATCACTCAGCTGGAAAAAAACTAATTAAAAATCATAGATTTATAGAGATTGCAGTTGTGTGATGTGTTGCTAAATATACCTTGATAAGTGTTTGATTTCATCAATACTGTACACAGTGTATCTTAGCATTCTCATTGCCTATATAAATATTTCTCACAAGGTTCACTGTTTATTTCATGCAGTGTTCTTACATACTTGTATTTCTTGTGTACACTCGTGATACATACAGTGATATATGTATTCGGTGCAGATCAATGGTGAAAATCTCCTGACGGTCGAATACGACCGAGACCAACACACAGAGACGATCATCGACGCGGAAAATCGTGAGATGCTCACCGTCTTCTACGATGTCTCGGGGCTGCCCACGAACTTCTTGCCAGCGAGCTCTCACCATTCGATGAATATCACGTACAGTAAGTTTGGGAGCGTGACTCGCTGGCGGTACGGAGACCTGAGCGAGAAACTGTCGTATGATGCGAGCGGGTTGTTAACTCATCGAGAATCAACCAACGGTGCTCAGTATCGATACATCTACCGCAAGAAACGCTTCCACGTCATCCACGTAAGTCTACTGACTTGACCCGGCGTTCTGTACCGCCTCCATACCGTGTGGATCACAAAATGTTTAACACCTAAAAATCTACTGCTATACATATGGGAGTTCATAGATTTAACACGATTCCCACGAAGGCTTGTTTCAATTGTCGACTTAGTAGCAATTCATCGTGTTTAGATATTCAGTTAAATCGATGTCATTTTCAATGATATAATTATGGTAACGACAATTTGTGGGCTTCTCGTGTAAATTGTTCTGGCATTGCGGAGTCTGTTAATGTCACTCACAATAAACTCGCTTCACTAAACTATTTTATGTTGATGTTGACATGTTCGCAACAACTACGCATTAGTTGATGAAGGCTTAAAGTTTTTATCAGAATAAGTCTTTCTTTTTTCCTAGGGGGAGGGTGTTAGGGTCGTGGTTAAAACTTTGAAGCCGAGGGACCCTTGTTTAATTCCCGCTCTAGCCACTATATCAGCTTTTTTCAGCAGAAGGTGCCTTGAGCCCCTGAGTGCTTGGTCTGGGAAGCTCTTGCCAATCTGGTGGATCTGTTAGGATCTTTCCCTCTGACGTGGCTGTGCTTCCGCTGCTCTATGAATGATATCTATGTCGCTTACCTCCCTGCTATGTCTTTATCTCATTGTGGATAGCATTAACTATCATAGACTTAGCGGAGTGTGCAACATATGTTGCCCATCTGCAGATGTTTGGAACCAGTGGCGTGAATGAAAGGTCACTCATCTGCCCAGACTCAGTGGGTTTGCACACTAGGTGTTTTCCCCCACCCCTTATAAGTGAGACTAATCAATTTGTTGTATTAACCACATCTATAGGCAAGCGTTGTAAAGGGCCAAGAATGGCCTAGACAACAACTATCTGGGTAATCAGCCATACAAATCACTTTCAAGATCAAACTGTGCATTATAAAGCCATTTAAAAATTGCTGCAATAACCACAGCCGTCAGACTCGATCCTGCCCAGTGGAAAGCAGTACCAATTCCAGTACGACAGTCTTGGTTCGATCTCATCAGCCACAATGCCCAGTAACGCCCTGCACCGGTTCGCGTCGCTACAGACGATCGGCTATCAACGCTTTATGTACCAGCCACCATGGAGCAAACTACCATACATCGAAGATTACGACGCGAGCGGGAAGCTCATCAAAGTACGTTTGTGAGCTGATTTTACGCATCCTAAATGTTCAAAAATAATATACAGGGTATCTATGTATGAAGTATTAACATGTGTGGCACAGGATAGAATCATGACAACCATGGGTACTATGTAGCTCTAATTAATAAACAACACTATGTTTGTAGTGGATTATGGTGGTATGTCTGTATGAGCCAATACATTTGAGTAGGCATCCTTTGTTTGGGCGATCTGTAGAAAAATGTCTTGAATTCTTTGCTGTTTTGTTAGCATGATTCATTAAATTCCTCTCAACTATTGCTATCCTATTTATTCTTTTAGAACAGTTGACTTGTGGCAGTATATAGATGACGATACATTATTAAAAGACCCAATAAAAACACGACTTGTGATTTACGTTTACTTACCTATAACCATCTGATCAGAGAACAAGTATAGAGCTGCTGACAGTATCCCTCAATGTTAGAGCAGCATGTATAATAACTACGATACATATAAGCACATGTAGGAGTGTAACTCGTGAATCTCGATCCAGGTGATCTACCCCAGCGAACAGCGGCGTGTATCCTACCGCTACAACAGCATCTACCAACCGACTGCCATTCTGTGTGATCAAGCCGAAGTGAGTTTCGATTACGAGCGTCAGATCAACAAAGTATCCGAGGCTCGTACGATGCAGGTCCTCTACGGTTGCGTGCGGCGCTTCACCTACAGCGGACCGCTCATCCAGCACTCGACGTTGCGCTTTCTACTCGACCACCAATTCATCGGCGTCGCGTACAAATACATGTACGACAACTACTTTCACTTGACCTCAGTAAACGCCATGTTTTCCAATAACATGACGGCGCACACCACCTTTTCGTACAACCGCACGAAGGGTTTTCTGAACGGTGTCAAAGCATTCCGGTTCGTCAAGAAGTTGCATGATCGAAGTATCATTCAGGACAATAACATCAAGATTCTAAAGGAATACGATAAACTGGGCCGCATTACAGACATTCACTACAAGTTCGGGGAGAAGGTATGTACAACAATTTCATTAGTATCAAACCCAATATTGTTCTTCCTCAGTACGGTTTAATTGCTGTAAAAGTCAAATGTCAGTCCTGTAGAACTTTCACTTAATACTTTTACTAAACGAAAGGTAATTTTCTCTCCTGCTGTGGAACATGGTCTAGTCTATGACAGATTCAATACTTAGTCATATCGGGTATATATATTTTAGTATTAGGATAACGAAACACTTTTTCGGCTGAATCGTTTATATTGTTATCAAAGACATATTCGCAATATATTATACTAAAGCAGATGCAAGTTGCAGATGTGGAGCTGTCATGTGAATTTGTTGTGTACTTTATCAGGTTCGATATGTCATACACATGAAGTATGATATGGTGAATCGCGTGACCCAGTGGCGCCGTCAAATCGGGGATTATTCCAAAGTCTACACGTATGTGTATGATCTGGACAATAACGTTCTTGAGGTCAAGCTCGGCTCGCAGACTGCCTGGCAATACAGATACGACAGAAATAGCAACATCGCCGTGGTTACCACACGAGGTCGCACGCTGAAGGCCGTCTACGATATCGGCGACCAGATTGTGAAATTTGGCGATAAGGTTTACAAATTCGATAAAGATGGATTCCTCGTGCAGCGTGGCTCGCAGTATCTGAAGTTTAATTCACTGACGCAGTTGAGCAGCATCAAGGAACTGCAGGGATTCCGGGTGATGTTTTATTATGATGAATCGTCGCGTCTCCTTGCCTATAAAGATAACGTCGGTAACGTCATGCAATACTTCTACGGGAACGTTGAACACCATTGGCGAGTGACATTCACTTACAACCACACGACGAAGGATCTCACACAGTACCACTACGATGACAATGGCGATCTAATGGCGATGGAACGAAAGGGATCGTGGTACTATATCGGGCTGGATCCCCTTAACTCGCCCATAGCCATTTTTAACGTCGATGGCCATGTCGTCAAGCAGATATTTTATGATCCACTCGGACGAATAATACGACAGACAAATATCAACTTTGAATTATGTTTCGGCTACAAGAGTGCGATCTATAACCCTAAAGTCAAGTTACTCCACATGAAGAGCCGTGTGTATGACCCACTTATAGGACGTTGGTTGACGCCTAATTTTGGTGAGTTACTTGCAGATATACATTCAGCAGTGATGGCACCGCGCAAGTTCAACTTGTACCTTGCGTCGTCGATTATGAGTCCGCACAAAGCCTCAATGACGCTTCCCATACAAGGTCTGTACTACCCTCCCTGGTGACTGTCGGTCACTCACTGTTTCGTTAATTAATCATTAGGTACTAGCAATAACTGTCAACATTGTTTATATGGCTCATTTCTTAAAACTAATGCAATCATTTATCGAATGTTCTTTGCATAGGTAGTTTTGAAACGATGTCATATTAAAAGGTCATATTTTATAAAATGAGTTAAGTTAATTTTATTACATTTTATTAGCCCACCTGACCTTATTCTCGGTGAGCCTTTCTGCTTGGAGGTTGTCCGTTGTCTGTCTGTCTGTCAGATGTTAACATTTTCTTAAAAGAAAAACCTTCTCAAGAACCGCTTATCGCAAAGGTCTGCCATTTGGTAGATACTCTCCTAGGGATGGTTATAGATTTATTCATGGTATTGTCATCGCAGCTAGGGGAAGTAACTTCTGCCGATGTTCGTAAATTTTCCTCAAAAAATCTTCTCAAGAACCGCTTAGCGCACAGGTTTATGATTTGGCAGATAGTGTCTTTGGTTTGGTCTCTTCCAGATTTGTTAACAGTATCATCATCGCATGTAGGGGAGGTAATTTCTACTGATATTTTTTAACTTCTTACGAACCGCTTATCGCAGAGTACTGCTATTTGGCAGATATTGTCCCTGGGTTGGTTTCCTCTAGATTTGTTCATGGTATCATCATCAACCCTAGGGGAGGTAACTTTATCGATGTTCGTATTTTTCTTACAAAATTTTTTCTCAAGAACCGTTTCCTGCAGAGTTCTGCTATTTGGCAGGTTCTTTTTTCAGGTGAGCATCTTGAGGCCTCTTTGGCCTCTTGTTTTTTAATGCCTATTGACTACATAAATTCCAACATATTACTATCTATTGTAACAAAAAGCTATACATTCATGGCCACAGTGTGAGGCATATTGTTTATTTGATTGCGGTCTATCTCCCATTAGCGATCGACTGAGAATGTCAGCGTTATTAAAATGAATTTTAAAATTTATATATTATTATTAATGATTACGGTCGATAGCACTTTAGAATCTTATTAGGATCAGGACATTCATAATTTTGAGTATGTAAATTATATTTGGATACAACTGGCTTTCTGACAACACATCTTTGTGTCGTAATTAAAGATTAAAACAATAGTTTAACATTGGTATATGTTCCTGTCACAGATCTCAACCAATGGCTGAAGATGCTT
>WURV02182198.1:0-13154 GCA_011762755.2 Epimenia babai
CTACTTATCTACTGATCTACTTATCTCCTGATCTACTCATCTATTCATCTAGCGATCTACTTATCTATTGATCTACTTAATCACTGATCTACTCATCTACTGATCTACTTATCTACTGATCTACTTATCTCCTGATCTACTCATCTATTCATCTAGCGATCTACTTATCTATTGATCTACTCATGTACTGACCTACTCATCTACCGATTTACTCATCTACCGATCTACTCATTTACTGATCAACTCATCTCCCGATCTACTTATCTACTGATCTACTTATCTACTGATCTACTCATCTACTGATCTACTCATCTACTGACCTACTCATCTAGCGATCTATTCATCTACTCATTTACTGATCAACTCATCTACTTATTCACTGATCTACTACTCTACTGACCTACTTATCTATTCACTCACCGTATCATCTGAAACAGCAGTCCACTCCAGCAACCGGTCAGATTCCATCATCGTTACCTGAAACGTGAAACGTTTTGCCATAAACACTGATCTCTCGGGTTACGGTAGTGATATAATAAAGAGGAACTAAAAGGACTCTACACAATGTTATTCTTGAAAACTAACAGCGATGATATTGCGTGAAGAATAAGAGCTCTTATCTCAAGTTGATGTTGTGTGTATCTATACTATTCAAAAAGAGGCATCAAGCCTGAATATATATATACATATGTTATTATGAGAAGTATTTGAGCCAGGGAGGTATTTTAGGTAATCTACGGTCAGTAAGTCGTGCGTCCACCATTCGAAGCATTTACAGACTTTTTCATTGATGCATCGACCTCATCAACCTGACAAACACATCCTGGTCGATGTTCGTCCAGGCTTGAATCAGAGCATCTCTTAGCTCGCCCACATTTGATGGCAGTTGTTGTCCTTC
Organism: Epimenia babai; assembly: GCA_011762755.2. Lineage (NCBI taxonomy): Eukaryota > Metazoa > Mollusca > Solenogastres > Cavibelonia > Epimeniidae > Epimenia > Epimenia babai. The sequence continues at coordinate 899 of WURV02182198.1, forward strand.
GTGCACTCGTCGACCCAATTCACCCCAGACTGTTCGATAGGTGAAAGGTCGTGGCTATAATCAGGGTAAGAGATGGTTTCATATTGCTGCATTCTCATATAGTCTCGAGTTATCCGGGCTGTGGGTGGCCGAGTATTATAGTGTTGGAGTATGCAGCAGAGATTATGATGTCCGTTCATAAACGGAGTTTCAAATGCCAAATGGCACCGAAATATTGTGTATGTAGCCGTGTGCAGTTAGTGTCTGATCCGTGATATGGAGATCTGTAAGGCAAGGTGTTGATATTCCTGCACACATCATCATCAGCATCACGTGTCCACCCCCCGAAACAGTCCTGTTGCACCACAGAAATATCAGCATCACGTGTCCACCCCCGAAACAGTCCTGCTGCATCACATCAACATCAGCAACACGTGTCCACCACTGAAACAGTCCTGCTGCACCCCATCAACATCAGCATCACGTTTCCACCACTGAAACAGTCCTGCTGCACCACATCAACATCAGCATTACGTGTCCACCACTGAAACAGTCCTGCTGCACCACAGCAACATCAGCATCACGTGTCCACCACTAAAACAGTCCTGCTGCACCACATCAACATCAGCATCACGTGTCCACCACTGAAACAGTCCTGCTGCACCACATCAACATCAGCATCACGTTCTCCTCGCCGGCCGTCTACACGGACTCCCCCACCCCGGTGTGAGACACAGAAAACAAGATTCATCCGTGAATAAAACCGTGCTCAATTGCTGATTGGTCCACTGGCGATGATGTCTTGCCCATGCGAGTCTTCTTTGTTGGAATCAGAGAGATCAGGCCCACCATAAGGTCTTCAACATCTTAATCCTGCTGCCTGCAAATGATTCGGCATCGTCTCACCACATGTTCTGATTGTTGTTGACCATGACCAGGACTCTCTTTCTGCGTGAGTGACAGTTCTTGTCCAATGTCACAGATGCTGCACAACCATACAACGGTCTTGCCTCTCAGTCGCTACACGTGGTCTTAGGCTTCCCGGTCGATCCGCGATATATCCAGTGTAGTTATACCGCTGCTGCAGTCATCTTATGATTCGCTCATTAACATTCACTTCGGCAGCAATTTGACTCGATGTCATTCCTGCTTCGTGCATACCAATAGCTCTCCCTCTATCACCTTTACTGAGACGTGGCAATATTGACAATTATTGACAAAATGACAATACGTGTCGCCTGCTTACATAAATGTGATAAAAATGTGAACGAGGTCAACTTCTGTTGATAATATCATAGGCTGAACTGACCCATGACTACGTATACTTACCAGAATATAATGAAACCAGTCTAAAATATCGCCTGGGTTAAATGGATATTGCCGTATATTTAGGCCAGATGGTTTTTTTAAATAATATAAATATATATATATATATATATATAATATATAAGATGTTATGTATATATAGATAAGTATGACGTTACGTGTATTTAGATATATATGTTATGTATATTTAGACATGTACGATATTATGTATATCTAGATATGTACGATGTTATGTGTATTTAGATATATATGTTATGTATATTTAGACATGTACAATATTATGTATATCTAGATATGTACGATGTTACGTGTATTTAGATATATATGTTATGTATATTTAGACATGTACAATATTATGTATATCTAGATATGTACGATGTTATGTGTATCTAGATATATATGCTATGTGTATCTAGACATGTATATTAGTCTGCAGTAATAGACTGCGATCTAGCAGTGCTATTTCCAGAGCAAAGCCAAGTTATAATACGGAGGATAAACTTAATACAATGGACATCTAAACTGATTCTGGCAGGGAAGCAAGAATTTGAGGAATCCAATATTCCATATTGTAATGTCAATTCGATCCTGAAACCGATGGCTATTATACAGCCCACGTATTTCATACAGTCTGTTAAATCTGTTTTAGATAATGATTTGTTAGAAGAAGACCATCAGGTAATGAGTAGAGAGATAGAAGATATCTGGAATACAGCCGTGTCTAGGGTAGAAAACCTTACCTAAAATCGCATTTCGTTTGTATTATTCTGCTTTGCGTCGCCATGACAGTACTGACGTTAGCTACTGATAGTTGCAATATTGACAGTATGAGGTGTGGTAGCCGCGTTAGTCGATATGAATAAAAAATATTTGTTGTCAGCTTTTTCGGTTTTTACCCATGAAAACCACGCTAAGAAAGAAGTAAGATACAAGTTATCAAAAAATAAAATTTTTGCCTCCAAAAAGTTTATTAGTTGATACATGTGGTATATATTATTTGTTATATATGGGTAGAAGCTGGGATTGACGTTCGGTCACGGTTAATATATACTCAAATAATTTGATTTTTTTCGATTGGATTTTCAAATCGTTATCGCTTTGCCATTTTATGGTCGATGTCTGTGAGATGTGAATAGAAAGGACGGATCAAGTTAGAATTTCCGGTGTGGTCATTTTGATTGAAATTGAATTTTTTTTTCAAAATGGCATGCAAAATATCTAACCAAATTGTTTTTAGTGTTCAAAAACTGTTAGTCATATAATTTCGTCGAATATTATAGATTACTATGCCCAAGATTCTACGGGAGGGAAGCTATAGTCTTTACTGCATACGAATAATCACAGAAATGTATATTTTATAGACTAAAACGATCAACAGAAATCCACTTGGCAGTTGGCTATTTCATCTTTTAATACGAGTACGAAGCTTTATGAAAGATGGCATTTCTTAATACCATACCTGTGTGCTAGATAATAGTAGCAGCTTTCGCGAAAAAATTAACTGTTCGCGTCAAAAAAAATAAGGCAGTAAAACTTCGACTGTCAGTCTTAGCGACGTAACAAGGATAAGTAAGTGTACGTCTGAATCAGTGTTCACGGCCATCAAAACATCGAGGGTCAAAGGGTTAAAGGTCATTACCATGTTCCGTGTTCACAAATAACAAAGTAAACTCTATACACAGAATGTTGAACACTAACATTTTACATAATACACAACTGTATTTACAATCCACGAATGTAGATATTTAATTTTATTATTCCTCATTTAACGTGGCTTACATGTGAGTCAAAGTCGAGGTATTGTACCTAGCTCGATAGCCAACAATTACTATACAGTACAAGAAATGAAGGGTAGAATACTATATTCTTTGTACATACGCGAACTCGTCATAGGCCTAAAATAAAATAGTACCACTTATTTACACTGCGCCCTGTGAATAATATCTTAAATTTCAAGTGTGCCTTATACACAGTCTGTAATGATGAACTTTTTTGAGTTTTATCTATATAATTATTATAAACATTACATTTAAAATTGTTCGACGATTGTTACAGTGTTCTACTAGGTGTTGTTGGTTATATCTAAGGGAGATTATTGTTAACGACAGTTGACAAGATTAAAATAGTAATTACCAAAAATTTACGAAGGAAGAAATTAATAAATTTGCGGTGTCCATCTTCATTCAAAGGTACATTTTAAAAGTCATAGCTTGATTAGACGTGCTGATTGCTATAAGCTATATGTGCTAATGCGAGGTGATAATTGGCTACTACCGCCTTTTAACAAATGAAACCCAAACCACAAGGAAAGATAATCATAGTGAATTATATTTTTCATCTCTTTATTTTACTATTTTTCTATCAGTCGGTCGTTTTACATTTTTATATAATATAGTACTAAAGAACGAGCGGTAGGCGAGTAGCATCAGCCATCATGCAAGACTAATACATCTATTTACTCATGACAACACAAGATAAACTAAGGAGCCTGGCCTTAATAAAGGCAAGCCTCACACGATGCTATGTCCGCGCATGCTTTGTGTAGGTGTGTGTGTGTATTGTGTAGGGCTTCACGGTTCAATGAATTCAGTTGACTTAAATGGTGCTAGCAGCTTACATTTTATGCTTTTTATTATATATTTCGCTCATTAAGATTAATTTATGTTATGTTGTAATATTTTGTTGATATTGATGTGGTTTTATTTTGGACTTATTTTGTATGATGTGTGATGATCATATGATGATTTTGCATTCTTTATTGATGGCCCTTTATCATCAATACTATTAATTCCAGTCAGATGACTACTTCTCGGTAAATTCCTATCAATCTAATTGTCGTCGAAGAAAAACCTCTAGCAGTTTCAATCAGAAAGCAAGTGGCTATTTAACTGAACTCATTAGTTATTTGACATATCTTATCTGCAATGGGCTGCCTAACCTGGGTTTTTTTCTAAAGGGCTCTCTGACATCGTTCTTTTGTGACGGGCTGCCTGACAAGTTCCCTGTAATGGGCTACTTGCAATGGGTCATCCGACATAGTTTCCACTTTAATGGGCTGCTTGAAGTAGGTCTTGTTGCATGCAGCTTCTTAGATGGCTCCCTTCAAACTCTATTTCTGATTTTCAGACATTTTCGCAATGCCATGAACAGAAACCGGTCGTGATATGGCAGAATGACGCAGAATGGCAGGTGCCATATGGCATCGATTATTTATCACACGATGACAGCCATTTCATTCTCATGTCTTGGATTAATAGCAATGATTTTACGAGTCAATGCCGTTACGTTGAACTCAGCATTTAATTGTAGCAAGTCACACCAAACTGGTCGGATGGAAATGGACTTTTCTACATCCATCGTCGAACATGGTAAAATAATACACTACATATCTATTTATAGTCTAATAATGGTAATAGGCTAGCTGTTAGGGACACTTTATGTAAATAATAAATAATAGTGTAAATGGTTTATGCCTGTAATGTAATGTTTCAATTTTTACCCATTTTAATATATTGGAATTTGATATATACAAGAAGCTTCTTGTCTGCTGTATTTTCTTGTTGGAAAAAAATGTTGAAAACTAAACAGAAGAGATATGCATTTTCTATTGTAATTTTCTCTTGTATTTATCTCCTGTATTTACTTTGTATTTTCTCCTAATTTGTCTCTTGTATTTTCTGCGATATTTTTCTCCTGTGTTTTCATCCTACATTTTCTCTTGTGTTTTCTTTCATATTTGTCTCCTGTATTTTCTCCAGTATTCTTCTCTTGTAGTTTCTCCTGTTTTTTTCTCCTCTATTTTTCTCTTGTTACCTGTAACCCACTATGGCCAATCACATTTAACAATAAAAACTCAACAGCAAAGAAATTTATAGAAACAAACCTTTCCTCGGGATAACGTGTATGGTACTCTACCAAATTCTCTCTTTATAGCTCAGTTGGAAGATCACCTGACAAGTGATTTGGGGGTTGTGGGTTCTATACCCACTGGAGGCAGGGTTTTATCTCTGCATCTCTCTCCTGCTATTTGTGGAACCTCTATTGCTGCCCCCATAAATGTTGTGACAATAAAGATTTTACATACATACATAGAGCCTTTTTGTGATCCTTGTTTTTATTATGTTTAATGAAGTGTACTGTAATTGCAGAGTAATGGCCTAATCTGGCCCGTTTCGTTTATAAGCGTGGCTCGTAGCTCAATTAATCCAAAATTAAGGCCTGATGCCCTATCATTCTTTTATAAATCTATATTATAATAGATTATAATCGTTTCACTACTGTAAATGTAAATCACAATGGATTAAAATGGATTATACAACTGCATTATAATAGCTTAAAAAAAATAAAAAATCCAGGCAATAGATTAACAAAAAATATAAATGAAGATTATAATATATTGAAATACTGTAGATTATATATCGAGAATATGAAAGATTAAATTACTTTATACATCTAGATTATAATAGATTATAAATGTAGATTATAAGGATTATATATCCAGATAATGAGAGAATAAAATGTAGATATATTTGTTTCATATATTTAGATTAAAATAGATAATGAATCTTGATTGCTATATGTTGTATTTCTATTTGTAATAAATATAAAGCGTATTCATTCTTTTATCTCCAGAGTACATCGTAACTTTTCGGGGTTACTACAGCACGCAGGCACGGAGTCGATACATCACAGCCGCCCTGAAGTCTGCCAACATTATCTCATGGTCCATCGTGCCCCATTCTACCCCATCTCATAGCTACCCCAGCGATTTTGATCTCATTAGGGTAAATTTCACGCGAATGGTAGTGGCTGCCATTTTTGACATCAACATTTACATTCACCACCTGTTATTGGTTGAACTTTAATCTGTAGGACCGTCACTTTGTTAGTGAAACATTTTTCTTCGACATGGCTTTCAATGGAAAGACCAAAAAATTTGTTACTCTTATTTTTATCTATTCGTCAAAAATAATTTTTAGTCTGTACAACCCACAGACAGACAACTTGTTGTACTCACAGTTCAACCCCTTTCTTGGACATCCATTATTATACTAACATTTCATTTTCTATGTCGGTTTACTAACAGTTTTCCTCTTTGTTGACATTTTTCCATTCTATCTCTATTTTCAGCTTATGTTCGGTGAGCTTTTTCGATCGGATGTTTGAATAGATTCTTCGAACGACGTTTGAATCTTTTTATTTTATTCAACATCTCTTTCAGTTCAAGGAGTCACCAGTAAATGCAATATCTGCGCTAGAAGACCACCCGGTAATCAAACGCGTTTCATCGCACAAACGCATCACACGTACACTGAAGATTGTCACGGGTGAGACAAAAACTGCCTGCTACCATGACCAGCTGTGTTATATTGTAGAACAAACAGATGTCTATCAGCCATGTCGTGAACAGCGGCGTCACTAGCTAATGCCTTCTTACACCGTCCGATTTATTTGATGCTTTGTACTGGTAACTTTTGGGCAAGAAGTTAGTTGAGTGGTGGGAGCACTGGACTCGTAACCGAAAGGTCGCGGGGTAGAAACGGCCAGATGATCGACTTTTCTGCGATGATCCTTGGTGAGTCATTTATCATCGATTGCTGGAGTAAACTCGTCTTCAAAACAGGTAAGACACTTGATATCATCTTTGGCGGATGATGTGTGAGTTTCGTAGGTATTGTATCTGCGCTGAATGCGGCTGCTATAAATAAACATTCATCGTAAACCGCATCTTATAGCCTAGACTGATATTTGTGGTCTATTAAGGTTGTACTTGACCTTGACCTTGACTCCTTCACTCTGGGCAACGTTGCGATTTGTTCAATAAGATTTGTCAACATTCAGTGATCACATGACATGGATCAAATGATCAAGGGCGAGTAAGCAGCGGCATCTATATAATCAATGTCGCAGCTTCAGCCAATGGAAGACTCGTGACAATATCACTAGGCTGTCATTTGCCGAATCTTTCAACAAGTACCTCAACATGCTCGATCTTTGAAACCTTGAATTTTACTCGCAGTGTTGAGCAGTGTTGAGTAATTATTGCGAGGAGAATGTTGAAGACGACTGTGGGATCATAACGCCACTATTAATGCAATGGTGTTAGCTTTACTTCTCGTATTATCGTATGTAGTATGGTTCACCCTGATACATGATATCCGTGCCAACATGGAATCCATCAATACCCATCTTTCCTTCTGTTAGTCAAGGGAGCGAACTAACTGAATTATTGATAACAATAAATCACTTCTGCCACGAGAAGTGAATAATGTATGTTTACTGTATATAAGGGAAAAGGCATGATTTTACTGCTACTTTATTAATGTTCCGGATGTTAGCTGCATTTAATATGTTGGCTCATTCAATTCTGATAATTAAAATATACAAAAATCATCTCCTGCAGAAATCTTTCTCAATATTCCCACTCAAAAATCTCGCTCATTTCCCTCGGTGGGAAACATGAGAAACAATACGGTGTATGCAGACGTAAACTCGTACAAAAACTCATGAAGGGTAATGCTTTTTCCTTCTGCCCCAGTGGCATTGATTTGTAGCGGGTTATTGCAGTATTTATGAGTGGCACTCTGTATACTGACATTTGTCAAGCTTTCCTGTGCCGCATAGTGTTTATTATTCTCTCGCTTTTTTATGAGGATGAACTACAATACGAAACTATCGTACTTGTCGCATTGCTTGATATGCACGACGCTTCGAATTAAGAAATTTTTGTTTTTTTTTCCAGAAGACGAAGCTGATAAATTGACTGAAAATATGAAAAATAAGGATATTAAAAAAGAGAAACATAAAACAAAATTAAAAGCTCATGCATCGAAAAATTCCGCGATCAGCAAAGGAAATACAGTATCTCGAATTGATGACCAAAATAGAGTGTCTTCGGTTGATGCTACACTGTCTAGAAGTAATAAGAATAAAGATGAAATAATGAAAGAAAATATTGTAGATACCGATAAAGGCGACTTTTCCAGAACACGGAATGATAGTTTGAAGGAGAAAAATTCAAATTTAAAGTATACTTATTCTGATGAAAATGTAAAAATTTCCCATGACCTACATAATGGTGTTTCTATGAGTAAAACTTCTATGGAAAATTCCGTTGATGTAAAAAGTAAATCCATATTCCAAAGTGATTCAAACATTCCGACAAGAGGAGGTACGGCGTTGGAAGGGAAGAATGACCCGAAGAATGACCCGAAATCAAACAAATATAAAAAGGATGCAAATCTAAAGAAAAACAAAGAGGTAAGTTATAAATAGTATATATATATCGTTTATAGTATGGGGTGAGCTGATCGCTCGTGTGTCAGGAGTTAGACTGGCAACAAAAATTTTCCAGATTTAATTCTGTTATCAGAAAGTTTTTTCGTAGTTTCATTTGCACAAATATTCTTCCGATTGGTGGAGAGATGACTCCTAACTTTGTTGCCAATGAGTGAGTTTGAGAGGATCAGATGTATATATATATTTTTACATATCTTGTACCTAATAAGTAACTTGAATTAATGTGTTACTACTGTTAATGTTAATGGATTAATAGCGTGGAGGCCTAGAGAGATGAAAAAGTATCCATAATTGGTAAATAATGTGGAGGAAAGCCGAGAGAAATAGAAAAGAAGAATCCATAAATAAATAATGTGGAGGAAAGCGTAGAGGGGTAGAAAAGAAGAATCCATAATTCGTAAATAATGTGGAGGAAAGCCTAGAGAGATGGAAAAGGAGAATCCACAATTGGTAAACAACGTGGAGGAAAGCTTAGAGAGATGGAAAAGAAGAATCCATAAATAAATAATGTGGAGGAAAGCTTAGAGAGATAGAAAAGAAGGATCTATAATTGGTAAATAATGTGGAGGAAAGCTTAGAGAGATAGAAAAGAAGAATCCATAATTCGTATATAATGTGGAGGAAAGCCTAGAGAGATGGAAAAAAAGAATCCATAATTGGTAAATGACATGGAGGAAAGCCTAGAGAGATGGAAAAGAAGAATCCATAATTGGTAAACAAGCTGGAAGAAAGCCTGGAGAGATAGAAAAGAAGAATCCATAATTGGTAAATAACATGGAGGAAAGCCTAGAGAAATGGAAAAGAAGAATCCATAATTAGTAAATAACATGGAGGAAAGCCTAGAGAGATGGAAAAGAAGGATCCACAATTGGTAAATAACATGGAGGAAAGCCTAGAGAGATGGAAAAGAAGGATCCATAATTGGTAAATAGGATGATATGTTTCTGGCTCTCAGAAGGTTATCTAACGATTTTTTCAGGAAATTTTGGAATTTTACTTGTATTTTAACAATTTCAACTTTTATTTTTGCGTTGATGAGGAGGTTTTTTATTAACTGAAGTGTTTTTATGGAATTTAGAGCGATCCTAAGATTAAATCAAGCCACAAAAGTCGACATCTGCTACGAGCTGCTAATACCAAACAGGTCAGTGAGGTCACATGACTCGCATTGATCACATGGCTATTTGTTTGATTGTTCATTCTTGTTATGGCTGATATCAAAACTCTGTACACTGTTTGGTGTGTCTGTACACTTTTAGGTGTGTCTGTACACTGTTTAGTGTGTGTTTGTACATTGTTTTGTGTTACCGTGTTACTGTGTTACATTGTTTTTGTGTTAACTGTGTCTTACACAGTTGAGTGCATCGAGACACTGATGTATAAGGACATTGGTGTTTCAGGCCACTGTTTCCCGTGTCAGTATAGTGTTAGGTGTGTCAAGACAATGGTTGATGTGTTTGTAACATACATATGTTGGGACATTGGTGTGTTAGGACACTATTAGGTGTGTCAAGACATTTGTGTGTCAGGTCACTGTTTGGTGTGTCAGGACGCTGTTCAGTATATCTACACCATCAGGTGTGTATTTCAACCATTAAATGCGTCTACATAGCTCGGTGTTCCTCAACAATTATTTGCCAAGTTTCTCACGCTGAATTAATGTGCCTTAATATCTCGTAATTGCTATCTTCATCGTAGCAATGTTATCAGATCTGGCTACTACAGTCTGAAAATATTTTCTCTGTATCAAAATATCTCAACTCCACACTCTGCCACACCCTAGTTCATGCTTTCATTTCCCCCCGCATCAACAAATTCTTTACAAACTAACTTTTCTCTATGTGACATTAAACGACTCAACAAACTCCAAAAACAGTGCCGCTCGTCCCCTCACTCTTATCCATTGCTCTCAACACATCACTCCTGCCCTTATCTCCCTCTACTGGCTTCCTGTAGTCCAGCGCATACAGTTCAAGACGCAATCATTCACCTGATGAAGAATGCTCTAACGTTCGAAAGCTTGTGATCTATATTTCCGCAGTGAGCCATAAAGGTGTTACCGCTTAATTTGCTTATACAGCTCAAAACAGTCGTTCTCACCTACTAATTCCTTACCTCCACCTCTCCCAAGTGTCTTAGCGATCTTATAGGTACACCTGGTAGAGGGCACAAGTCAATAAACCACACTCACTCTTGTTGTCCCCAAATCTAAACGCGTCCACTTTGGTGACCGAACCTTCACCTATAACTCTGCTCGACTATTCAACTCTCTCCCTCCTGACATCAAAGCATCTCCCCTAACTCAATATCTTCAAATCAAAACTCAAGACTCTGCTCTTCACTCATGCATATGCATAGCTTTAACATACCACAGCAATAGTTTGTTTTGCATACCCATCTACACCTGACTCTTACACATTCTGCAAATTATATCTTTCAGCATTACTATGTGATCCAGAATCTTCGTGCTTTCACTTTTCCCAAACTTTTGTATATACATAATTTAGGCAATAGTTTTTTTCTTTAACCATTTTATTATCAGGCCTGGTGTAACTCCTGATTCATCCACTGTTCTATGTCATCATTTGTTTTTGGATATACCAGATTTATTTATATTGTCTGTGAAGGGTCGTAGGCATCATCTTGTTGTAACGACTAAGGCATAATATGGCACTTAAAATAAAGCTGCATAATTATTATTATTTTTATTATTTTTACTGCATCTGGCTTTCTTAGCCAACTAACAATTATATGAGATTGTTTTTAAATCTTTTTCAGATTGTTACAGCATTACAAGCTGAATATCTATGGAACCTAGGATTCTCAGGTGAGACCCCACCTCCCTCCCTGAATTTTTTTGTTCTAAAAATTGACTGTTTGCATAAATTTGCACCTGAGGAATTCTTTTTGAAACGTGAAAGCTCGTGTTTATCTGAATATCCGTCAAAAATCTGTTTTTTTTCTTTAGTATTTTACAAAATGGCAGCCACGGCAACAAATGCCTCCATGTTTTGTTTAATATGTCATTGATGGATGAGGTCATTTAAATGTCACCATGACCTTATTCACCTTGTGTTTTTATGAATGCGGTAATTTAAAGGTCACCATGACCTTATTCACTTTGTATTGTTAATGAATGCAGTCCTTTAAAGGTCACCATGACCTTATTCACTTAGTATTGTTAATGAATGCAGTCCTTTAGGTCACCATGACCGCTGTCAATATAATTAATTGATGAATGTGGGCCTTTAAAGCTCACTATGACCTCAGTCAGTTTAACTAATTGATGAATGTGGTCCTTCAAAGCTCACTATGACCTCAGTCAGTTTAGCTAATTGATGAATGTGGTCCTTCAAAGTTCACTATGACCTCAGTCAGTTTAACTAATTGATGAATGTGGGCCTTTAAAGCTCACTATGACCTCAGTCAGTTTAACTAATTGATGAATGTGGTCCTTTAAAGCTCACTATGACCTCAGTCAGTTTAGCTAATTGATGAATGTGGTCCTTTAAAGCTCACTATGACCTCAGTCAGTTTAACTAATTGATGAATGTGGTCCTTTAAAGCTCACTATTACCTCAGTCAGTTTAACTAATTGATGAATGTGGTCCTTTAAAGCTCACTATGACCTCAGTCAGTTTAGCTAATTGAT
>WURV02182209.1:0-13154 GCA_011762755.2 Epimenia babai
TGTAGAATCAGTCGTTACGTAGTGTAGAATCAGTCGTTACGTAGTGTAGAATCAGTCGTTACGTAGTGTAGAATCAGTCGTTACGTAGTGTAGAATCAGGTGTTATGTAGTGTAGAATTGTTCACTTATTTCATGAAATTTGTATTTGTATTAAAAGTTGTATTGTACATGCGCTGAATAGCTGCCAATAACATTTCGTTGTAAACCGCATCTGAGAGCCGTTATTGGCTGATCCTTGCGGTCTATAAATGTTGTACTTTACCTTTACTTTACCTTTTAAATAGGCAAACAGGTCTCTTCCGACAAAAACAACACAAAAACACGAAAATCTCGCTTGTTTCATTTCGTGGAAGGCGTCGGGGGAAAAAATCTATAATTTGCGTCCACGCGAACTCGCGACCTTTCGATTTTTTTGGGACAGAAAACGAGCAAGATAGTCGCGCTTGAATATCTAGAAAGATTTGTCTAGAAGTGGATTAAAATTCCGTAAGGGTGTAAGGGAGGTAATATTCCATATGGGTATAAGGGAGGTAATGATCCGTAAGGGTGTAAGGGAGGTAATATTCCATAAGGGTGTAAGGGAGGTAATGTTCCGTAAGGGTGTAAGGGATGTAATATTCCGTATGGGTGTAAGGGAGGTAATATTGTAAGCACGATCAACATTTCCAATCATTAATACAGCCATATAGGTGGGTAACTAATTGATAGTGACTGGATAAATCAAAGGCAACACCTTTTTTATGGACTAATTAGTGATCACAAGCTTTCGGGTGATGCTCTTTATCTTTCCAATTACTACCATTAACCTTTATAACTGATGTCACTGAGTTGTATTGCTATAGTAATGTGATATAGAGATGTCAGTGTGGTAAGGGTTAATAAAATAGCGTTAAACTTCGTTTTTCGTCTCTATTTCGTTGCTTTTGCGATATTTTACGAATCATCCACGCTACTCTCGAATGCGATTGGCTGCTCGCAGACTCGACCCCGATACAGGTCGATGACATCCTGAGGAAGCTCGCCTTGACCGCTGACCGCGCGAACCACTGGCACCTCGCTCGGTCCAACGGTCAGTATGAATCGAACGAGAATCTGGCCGGACGCGACCTTCTGACCGAACTCGAGGATGGGTGTGTATCGACAACGCGCGTGTAGTGTAGGGTGATAGTATAGAATAGACGTGCAGTAACTGGCAGCGCAAAAGCGGTCTTATGCCGGTTTAAATCAGGAAAATTTCGAATGGAAATATATTATTGAGAATTATTGGAAAAGAAAATTTGAAATTTGAATTAATAAATACGTAGCAAAGTAAACAAAGTAAAGTTGGTGCCAATAGTAAATTGCATAACTGTTGTGGGTGGGGATTTATCTTTGGGATGGGTCAGCACAGCGGTTAAAGGCGCTGTTGTCCATGGGGGTCTGGGTAGCCCTTAGAGTATGGTTATGTAATTGGCTTCCTTCATCCAATGTGGCTGTCTATTTAAGACTAATGTCATTTCACCTGATGTTTATGTGAAGACTGATGTTTCAATATATTTTTGTTACTCTAAAATCTCTGTTTTTTTGTTCCTTTATTTACTCGGACGCTTTATCAATACGCCATCGAATGGAATATTCCGGTTCTTTGTATTGTAATTTTTTATTCGCCAGCTGCCCGACCAATCATTCGTCGTCGAGCGAGTCGGGAAGTTTTATCGCCGGCGAATTCTGCCCGGACTCCACGTTCGGCGAGTCCATGTGCGACGATGTCTGTTCCGACGAGCTGGATTGTTCGGGGAGCTTCAGCTCGGAAGAAAATGTCCCGTCGGGGAAGCCCCTCGATGTTCTCGTCTACTGCGGTGAGATATCGATAAAGGGTCACGCCTCTTCGTTTGGTTATTTGATTGGCGGGAGAAAAAGTTAATAAATAATAATAATATTAATATTAATAATACATTTGTTTTGGAGGCGCCCTAATAACTAGTATGTCTCTAAGGCGCCTATATACATTGCGTGTGATAACTAATTATATTGAGTAACACAATGGTGAGTGCATAGAGTGCAGGTAAATCATAGCCTAACACAACAGTTAAATGAAATGATATGAAATATCTAATTATATTACATAACACGATAAAAAATACCTTTAAGTTAAATCATAGCCTAACACCATCATTAAGTGAAATGGAATGGAATTCTGTTTGATTTCTAGTGCCCTGCCAATGCATGTCAATCAAAGACTCCTCACAAATTTATGGTTCTTGAGGGTTATCTGGTGAAACCTACAGGAGCATGTCTTCCAATGTAGCTGAGTTCAGTAGAAGACTTGATTTGTGACCACATGACCATAGATTGCTCCCTGCTTAAACCAGTATACTAGCTGGGCTGTATACCATGGCTTTTTTGAGGCAGAAAGTGCTTGAAACGCCGTGTGACATATCTGCGCTGTCTATAGACCTGTGAGACCAGTAGCGTGGACAAATAGGAGGTCAATGCCCTGGCGAGACTAGGCTCTCTGTAGACCCATGAGACCAGTAGCGTGGACAAATAGGAGGTCAACGCCCTGGCGAGGCTAGGCTGTCTGTTGACCCTTCAGACCAGTAGCGTGGACGAACAGAGGTCAACTTTCTGGCGAGAAAAAGCTGTTCATCACTACGGGTTTTTAGGTTTTTTCTCCTATCCTTTATTTATTACTGAAGCAAATCACGGTAACAGTATGGGCTAGCTTTCTACAGACATTCTACGGTCAGTCTCTCTGGCGTCTTTTTAAGAAATGTAACGATTAAGTTGATTGGTTTATTTTGGACGTTACAGAATATTCACCTTAAACTACCCACAACTCAACCGGCTGTTGGCTTTTTTGAAGGAGCGGTCTCTCACAATACAAAATATAAAAAAAATCGATGAATTCCAGGTAAAAAAGACTCAGCTCGCAAGTTTGACGGCATCAAACGCGTTTTAGACCACTGCATCAACACATTGCGTTACACCATATACCATCTCAAACACGAAGAAGTCAAAAACGCGGCGTGGTTCGGCGGCACGGCGTTGGTCGTAATCGCGTGCGAGAATCTCTACGACGACGTCGATGTCGCTTTTTTGGACTTTTTCAAGCGAGGAGGACGCGTCTTGAGCTTCGGTAGCTCGCTCGATTCCCGCGTGGTTAAACGACAAACGCGTTTGAGTTCGCCGCTGAATTTAGTCCGCGTCGCGACTGTTGCTGAAGGCGACGCGCGGATCTCGGCGATCGGCGGCCGATATAGTTATGACCTCAGCGAGGTCGTCGATTCAAAGGTCACGGTCGAATGTCTGGCCAAAGAAACTACCTCTGACATTCCTATGATTCTCAAGGTCGTATCAAATGATGCCGTGAACGCTGGGCAAATGATCTTATCACAAGTGAGTCAATACCCACGAATTGTGGTTAGATTTGGTTATATATCTTGTAATGGGATAATCATGTTTATTCCATAGATTTCTCAGGTCATAGTGGCGTAAAATAGAAAGCATCAACGTTTAACGGTAGAAAATGTCAGTCGTGTGTACATTATTTGGAAAATGGTGAGAGTTCTGGGGTCGAACGCTGGTCGTCTCTTCTGCGATGATCCTTACTCCTCAGTAAGTCATTGAGCTCCGAGTGCTGTAATGGACCCTCCTCTAAAATAGGTTTGATAACATTCAGAAGTGATACGCGAGTGTTGAATTGTATTTGAGGTAAATAGCTGCCATTGATGTTCATTGTAAAATGTATTTGAGAGTCTTAATTGGCTGATTCTTGTGGTCTATAAATGTCGTACTTTTCCTTTTACCATCAACATTCTTCGTGAAATTTATCTGAGAACCTTAATTTTCTGATCTTTGTGGTCTATAAATGTCATAATTTACCTTTTACCATCAACATTCATCGTGAAATTTATCTGAGAGCCTTAATTTTCTGATCTTTGTGGTCTATAAATGTCATAATTTACCTTTTACCATTAAAATTCATGGTGAAATTTATCCGAGAGCCTTAATTGGCTGATCCTTGTGGTCTATAAATGTCATACTTTCCATTTTCAAAATTGATTACTCGATTACATACCTATAAAAAATTACAATAATTCGGTTAAAGGCAAAAATTTCTTGATATTAAAGCACGAAAATCTTGTTCATTCCATCTGGGATGCGGGAAAATTACCTGTTCAGTCCAGATTTAAATTCCTCCCATTAACAGACTGTCCTTTACCTACTGTTTCTTTAATTTCTGTCGACACCATATTTTTTTTATGAAAAAAAACAACCACGATAAGCTCCTGCCTTTCTGGAAAAGGTGTTACGTTTTCTTTCAGAATTTTGCAACATAGGTCTTTTTGGAAAAGGTGTTACGTTTTCTTTAAGAATTTTGCAACATAGGTCTTTTTGGAGAAGGTGTTACGTTTTCTTTCAGAATTTTGCAACATATGTCTTTTTGGAAAAGGTGTTACGTTTTCTTTCAGAATTTTGCAACATAGGTCTTTTTGGAAAAGGTGTTACGTTTTCTTTCAGAATTTTGCAACATAGGTCTTTTTGGAGAAGGTGTTACGTTTTCTTTCATCGTTCTACAACACAGGTCTTTTTGGAGAAGGACCCGAGCGAGTTAGCCGTGGTGAGCGACGTTTTCCGTGAGTTGAAAGCATCGAATGAAGCGAGGTTTAGGGTCCTCCGTAATCTCTTCATGAATCTCGGGTTGAACTGTGAGAGGGAGAACGCCCTGCCATACACGCCAGCGTACATCTTTTCCAAAACACCGGTGAGATGCGTCCTTAACTGTACGTATGTACGTATGTTGAAGTAGCAATAAAGTGAAATTTATCTGATTTTACGAAATGAAATGTAATATTTGATTCAAATTTAATTTAGTCTAGCTGCCAAACGCAATTTATGGGGTCACTTGAAACGTTCATTGGCCGACCAAGATGCCCTTTAAGGATGCAACAATATGTAGTCTTTTGTTCAAAATAGTCCCCTTTGAGGTTTACACACTCACTCCACCTATGTTGGAGAGCTTTGAGACCCAATGTATGGGAGCCTTTGTCTTGCTCATTGAAAAACTGCTCTACGGCACATATGACATCATCATGTTTTCAATATTTTGGCTGGGGCATTGTCATGGTGATCCAAAACCCATTTTGTCAATTTTCCATGGCGTTTTGTCTTAATACCTTCACGCACCCTACTCCACAGGTCAGCATAGTACTCCCTGGTAAAAGTATCACCCTTTTTCAGAGAGTTAATGTAGATAATACTCTGGACATCCCAGAAAACTGATGCCATCACCCTGTCAGCAGCACAGACCATCTTGGCCTTCTTAAGAGGATGCAAAGCGGTCTGTTCCAACTGCATTGAATGCCATTCGGTCTTTGGCTCAAATCGGTGGACTCAACACTCATCCTGAGTAACAAAAGGCACCATAACATTGATTGCATTTGCCTCAAAGTGTTCCAAGTTGGCCCAGGACATGACCAGTCTGGTGTGCTTTTGTACAGGTGTGAAAGTCTTGAAACCCATTGAGCAGAAACCTTTGACATCTCCAGTTTTGTATACAGTTTGTTATGACCCCGCACCTCGGATATGCCCATATATATATATATATACATACATACATACATACATACATGGGCTTTTTTATTTCAGCAATTAAAGACTTCACTTTTGGATGCCATAAGACCGCGGTTGAAAGACGGCGTGTTGCGTTCGGAGTCCAAGTCTTTATTTTTTCCCGCGTCCGAAGAAGAGATTCCGCAGGCTACGGGAAAAATCACGCCAGTAGTTAGCGACGCCAAAGAAAGTAGTTCGACTCATTTCTCACCCGCGCGTTATTTCGGGGATCTGACGGCGCGGCGCTTGGGGAACGTCGTGATCTATACGGAAGTGTTGGAGACCACGATGAACATGTTGGATAGGTTGGTGTTGGTAATGTTGGTCGGTTGGTTGGGTCTGTAAATTACGCTGGTAAAGTAGTTAGGTGTTAATTTTCTATAAGTTAGGTAAATAAATTATACATTAGGCTATTGTTTCATGTAAAGTGTGTGTGGCAGCTCTGCTAATAAGTCCACTTTGAACTAATAAATTTCATTTCTTCAAGTAGGTTATACAATAGTTGGTAAATGGGCCAGTTATGTAGGTCTGTAAGCATTGTCAATTAAGTAGGTCAGTTATGTAGGTCGGTAACGTGTTTTCTATGTACGTATCGTAAGTCGACCATGGCAGCCTTTCAAGGTTTTTTTAAATAGATTATTTCGCTTGACTACTCCTTTTTTGCAGCCTCAAGTTTTCGATGCCCAGTGGGCTCGGCCTCGTCGCTATAGCGACGCGACAGACTGCCGGAAAAGGTGTGTATTCGCTAATTAAAGGTGTGTATATGCTAATTAAAGGTGTGTATTTGCTAATTAAAGGTGTGTATTCGCTAGTTAAAGGTGTGTATTTGCTAATTAAAGGTGTGTATTTGTTTATTGTGACATTTGGCTGACTAGGGATATATACCAAGTCGGGGGAGGGGTGACTGTAAAGGTAGGGAGATCTATTTCATCGTATATATAGCCACCTGTCAGTCTGCAGCGTACTCCGATCTTAAGTACGTGCTTCTTTATCAAGATGATTATATTCTCTAGTGTGTCATACTACCGCCTAAGTCCACAACTGCATAACCCTACAGCACCTATTCCTAATACGTCTATTTTAACATTGTCTATTTTACCATTGTCTATTTTACCCTCTTCTATTTTACCATAGTCTTTTTTACCATAGTCTATTTTACCATAGTCTATTTTACCATTGTCCATTTTACCATTGTCTATTTTACCCTTGTCTTTTTCTACCATTGTCTATTTTACTATAGTCTATTTTACCATTGTCTATTTTACCATTGTCTATTTTACCATAGTCTATTTTACCATTGTCTATTTTACCTTAGTCTATTTTTTCCATAGTCTATTTTTCCATAGTCTATTTTACCATAGTCTATTTTACCATGGTCTATTTTACCATAGTCTGTTTTACCATAGTCTATTTTACCATGGTCTATTTTACCATTGTCTATTTTACCATAGTCTATTTAACTGCGAGTACTCTCGACTGAAAAAACTACAAGAATGTGGACCAGACACTTGGGGCAACGCGTCTCGGGTAATTATGCCAGTTTTTTCCGTTATTGCTGGATATGGGGCCTGTAATCGGCCACCTGCTGAGAATGCTGATAGTGAAAGATTGTTTGCGAGATGTGATGAGATAGAGGAGAGGGGAGCGACCATCAAGAGAGCGGGTGATACACAACCAGGTCAGCGGGAAGAAGACAAGAAGCCCTTACATAACACACTAACTGGGAAGAAATGCACAGTAAAAACCCAGAAAAATCGGTGTCATTTAGCTGTACCTAAATACGCAGGAGAAAGCTTGCCCCTGTAGCTCAGTTGGTAGAGCACTAGAAGACCAGTTGTCTGGAGGTCGTGGATTCGAGTCCAAACAGACGCAGAGGTTTGTTTTCTGTGCATTTCTCTCCAGCTATTCAGAGAAGCACATTTGCTTCCCCATTAACATCACGTTAGTAACCCACTACATCGTCTACCAAGCTCTGCAGGTCCAGACGGCGGCGTTTCAGGCATTTTTAGACCGGAAAAGCTGAAAGTAGTACACTGGCGATCGATCCATGGTTTAAGATTTAGTTAAGCTGATTCTTGGGTCAGCGGAATACGATACACGCCGCGTTGTTTTTATACCTAGGCAGGGGAGGTAATGCATGGCTGAGCCCGTTAGGCTGCGCGATGTGCTCCCTTCACGTGCGGTTCCCGGTGCAGAGCAAGCTGGGTCAGAGGTCGCCGTTCGTGCAGCATTTGGCTTCTCTCGCCGCCGTGTTAGCCGTGCGAACGATTCCCGGATATGAAGTGAGTGACTGGTTGGTACAAGAAGAGTTGGTGTCTGATCACATGATTACTTGGGGAAGGGGAGCTAACTATGACGAGATTTACATTCATTGGTACAAGATGAGTTGGTGTCTGATCACATGATTACTTGGGGAAGGGGAGCTAACTATGACAAGATTTACATTCATTGGTACAAGATGAGTTGGGATTAGGTGACATAACGTAGGGAAGGGGAGCTAACTATGACGATATTTACATTCATTAGTGATAGATGAGTTGGGATTAGGTGACATGATAACTTAGGGAAGGGGAGCTAACTATGACGATATTTACATTCATTGGTACAAGATGAGTAGGGATTAGGTCACATTTTAACCTAGGGAAGGGGAGCTAACTATGATGATATTTAAATTCGTTTGTACTAGATGAGTTGTGGTCCAGCCACATGTTAACTTAGGGAAGGGGAGCTACCTATGACGATATTTACATTCGTTGGTGCAAGATGAGTTGGGATCAGGTCACATGATAACTTAGGGAAAAGGAGCTAACTATGACAAGACTTTCATTGGTGCAAGATGAGTTGGGATCAGGTCACATGATAACTTAGGGAAAAGGAGCTAACGATGACAAGACTTTCATTGGTACAAGATGAGTTGGGATAGGTAACATGATAACTTAGGGAAGGGGAGCTAACTATGACAAGACGCATCCATTGGTACAAAATGAGTTGGGCTCAGGTCACATGATAACTTAGAGAAGGGGAGCTAACTATGACAAGACTTTCATTGGTACAACCTGTAAGGTTGGTTCCTGTCAGGTCACATAACTCACGGGAGGTGGGGGATACACAATTTATTCAAGATGGTGGTAGATCTATTACTACATTCACATTCACCTGTCTTCACTTATGACAAATACAAAATTAACACCTTTTTTGACTAATGTAGACCAACACAAGTTTCGTTTATGAAGTATGCTTCACGTATAAGCATATACGAAAGCTCGTGTTAATCTATATTGGTCAAAAAAGTGTTACCTTTGTGCTTGTCGATATATATGGTTAACACGGCAACCCACACCTCTATGTGCTCAGTTATATTACTTTATGCCACTATGTGTTCATTTATGTCATTGTTTATTCCATTATGCGTTCCATTATGTCATTGTGTATTCCACTATGTGTTCATTTACATCTGTATATTCGAGTCGGTTCATTTTAATATGGGTCCATTTCAATCTGGGCCCATTTATATTTGTATTCAATCTAATTTGTGTACATTTGTGTTGATTGAACCCTGTGTTCATTTAACTTTGTGCTCATTCCCATCTGTGTTTATTTAAATTCGTTCACTAATGCCTGTGTTCATTTTAATCTGTGCTTATTTAAAATTTGTTTTCATTTTAATCTTTTTGTTTTAGTCTGTTTTTATTTAAATCTTCATTTAAATTATGTATGATAGTTTGTTTAAATCTGTGTTCCGTCTGTGTTTGCAAATGCATCTGCATTTGTTGTAATACGCATTCTAATAATAATTCCTCAATAGAATAACTTAGTTTATCCAAAACTGCATTCATTCCTATCACAATCTGCGTTGATCTAAATCCTCCCTCATTCGAATTTGGATTCATATACATCTTTATTTAATTAAACGTAGATAAAACTCATTTTCCAGCCGTGTAAATCGCGTGATTTCAGGACCTTGACGTACGACTCAAGTGGCCGAATGACGTGTATTTCGGTGATTCCCTCAAACTGGGCGGGGTCCTTGTGAACAGCACGATAATGGGCAGCGATTTTCACGTTATCATAGGTACTTATGCCTGAATGTCCAGTATTACTCATGGCCCATAAGTCAAGTGTTGGCTTTTTTAGCGCATCTAAGTTAATTCCTCAGTGAACTATTTTGATCGTACTCTGTCCGTCGCCCGTCCGTCCGTTCGATGCTGACATTTTCTTTAAAAAATTTTTCTCAAATACTGCTTGGTACAAATTTTGGCAGTTTTACGGATATAGTCTCCGGGTGAGTCTCAATTTAAAATTTGTTAACGGTATTGTCATCCGAGCAAGGGCAGGTAATTTCGGTTGCTGTTTATAGCCACTTGAAAATCTACCCAAACATTATTTGACATAGAGCTTTGTGATTAGGCAGATGTAGTTCCCGGGTTGGTGGTTCACTTTGTTCGAGTTTTTTATTATTCTCACTAATTATTCTGTCAACTTTATCAATTTTTATTGTCCATATGAATATTTTGAGGTCGCTGTTGTTTAAAACTATGATCGAGCTAATTTCTTATCAAACAGCGGCGACCTGCGGCTTTATTCACATGATTGGTTGTGTATGTAACAATGGGCGCTGATTTCCAAGTTTTCTGGGCTATGGCTGCTCCTTCACAAAGGTAGCCTGGAGTTAGCCCTATATCTACCGTTGGTTTTTAGGGTGGGTGGAGTGCCGTAGTAAAAACCACAAGTCTGAGGCGGACTGTTGACCCTCGTTCCCTTACTCGCCTATGGAAGATATTTGACACAAGGTGCCCAACTTATTTGCGGACGACTTTCAATTTAATCGTTTTCGCGAGCCACGGCCCCTCGGCAGTATGAAGGGGAGACAAATACTACATCTATCTCAGTCGCCACTAGTGTTGGAATGATTAGAGTCGCGATCTTTACACGAGACGTTTGGCAGTTCCAATTCGGAGAATGCGGAAAATTTATTCCGCGCTTTTCTCGCATATAAATGAGCGAGATTCTTGGGATATCGGCGGAGATTCGTTTCGAAGTAGTTTTTTTGTAATGTCTCGTGAGTTTGTGATGAGTTTGCAATATATTTATGTGCCCCTGACATTAACCCTTTGCGTGCCACCCTGTTATAGACCTGATAGTTTCAGTATATATGTGTATATGAAGCAGACGGTCATTTTGACGCCATCTTTGATACCAGTAATTATGCACACGTGTAGTGCTGGACAAGACGAAATGTTATAAAATATATTTGTACCCTTAATCAGTCAAAGAATCTCATAACTGAGCATCCTATATACAGAAAAACGATGAGTAAAGGCATCACCTTATAAGCTAAGTATAAGGGTGGGTAGCCGTGTTACTTTAGTTGATAGAAACCAAAGATAAAGGGCAACACCTTTGATATAACAAACCTTTGATATAGACTAACTGGTGTATTGATCACAAGCTTTCGCATAAGCACTATGCTTCAGCAGGTGATGAAAATTACAACGCAGGTATGTATACACAGATGGTAAAGCGCAGCTATCCAATGAAAACACAAGAAAAACTGACAAAAGAATTAGATAACAAAGCACACAGTTAGGAACAATGCGATAGCGTAGGAGTAGATTAGGCGACAATGTGCGTCAGGGTATATATAATGCGGAATAATAATCAAGTATATCAAAGCAAAAATATAAGGATATATCAGTAGGAGTCCATGGTCACTAGGTAGATCATTTATCAATTATCGTAGCAATGTCAGTGCGGGAATAGGGTGAAATTTAAAATTAATCTACCCAATTAATGCCTGAAGTTAACGTCGTTTGTAAAGTAGCACAGAAACCAGTATATTCTTATTATGGGAGGTAACTCTAGTAATGCATATTATGCGGCCATACAAGGGCGATAACCCTGGGCTATTGTGTTTTCCTTCATTCTGCGCGTATCCTATATTGATGTAGGACACACACGTCAATAAATCACGCATTGTCGTTGATGTAAGACAAAAGTCACAAAGAGGCTTGTTTTAGAAGTCACTTTTTGCGGGATTTGAGCTCTTTTTGCATAAATTGTCGCATTTTTAACCACCCTATCAATGAAATGAAGGTTATCAGCATACTAGTTACTGTACCATTAGTCATGGTAATTTGTGATTTGTCGATCATCACGTGGTAACCATGGAAACGAGCCGTTATTCCATGATTTCTTCGGGTTCAAAAGCGTTTCTATTTTAATGCTGTCTTGTATTTCCCATCTCATTCGGTTTCTCGCATTGGTGTCTCTGTTTGTCGCCATGGTGTCACTTTACATCGCCGTCTTTTTTACGATTGCAATTTAATCAATTGATGAGCTGTAGGATTCTCCATGGAGCAGATAGTTGATTGGTTCTAAACCCACCGCCAGTTGACTTTTCTGATCTCAGCATGCCATTCTACCTCGATCACCCTAACCTTTTTCCCTAAAGTATCGGAAACTTGAACGGGAAAATAAGGGGAAAGGGATGTATGTAACAAGAGGCTGGGGTTATTGAATTTCGATGCGCCTATGAAACGTTACAATAATCTACTTCAGTACCAATCTGTCGTATGTTTTCAAGCACGAAGAATGCACAGTGGCAAATTCCACTCGTAATTACAGCATGCACAGTGGAAAATACCGCTCGTAATTAAAGAGTGCACTATGGAAAATTCCATTCGTACTTAAGAATGCACGGTGGAAAATTCCATTTGTAATTAAAGAATGCACGGTGGAAAATTCCATTCGTACTTAAGAATGCATGGTGGAAAATTCCATTCGTAATTAAAGAATGCACTGTGGAAAATTCCATTTGTAATTGAAGAATGCACGGTGGAAAATTCCATTTGTAATTGCGATTCGAACCAAAGGACTCGGGCCTCCCAGCACTTGCCCAACACTTGCCAATGGCTATCAAACGGCGTCGCACGACCGTGAATCAAAGACACCGCATCAGTCGCCGACCGGCGACACTGCGCAATGCGGTCGTTATCGCCTACCTTTCTAATGCTCCTGTATCATGCGTACGTTTGTACGATCCGTAAAAAATCTTAAACAAATGTGTGGTCGGTGTGCTGCGTCACTTATTAACTTAGCTTCAGTTTATGCACGCGGCGCAGTTTTACTCGGTCGACGAAAGGATACTTCCTGTGGAAGCACGTGGTCGTGCATACGATTATTGTTGATGCACGACCGACGTTATTGATCAATGGGTCTTCTTGGATAACTCGGCTTGTTGAAGGCACGAGGGAATATTTTTGTGTTCTACGATCAATCTTACTGGAGAGAGAAGCGGCGATTTTCCTTTCGTTATTGTGTACTTTAAAATATCTTATATTGTATGTATGTATGAATGTCTGTATGTATGTGTGTGCGCGTGCGTGCATGCGTGTATATAATGATAGGCCGATTCTCCGCAAAGGAGAATCGTATGAGCCAGTTTCGCCCTTTACAAGAATGGCCTAGAGTGTGTTTTGTTTTTTGGACATTATTTGCAAAGGGTGCATAAGCTGTCAATTGTATTGATGGGGAGTTTCTTTGAGTCTTCCCGTTCTGTT